>CM034151.1:195204140-195511640 GCA_019776745.2 Taxus chinensis
GTTCCTAATGATACTGTTTCTATTATTGTTAGCCTCATCTTTGGGGGTTGGGGTTGTTTTGGCTAGGCTTGGTAGTTTCAAGATCTATTGTAGGTACCAACTTTTCTTTTGTTTTTGCGTCGGTAGGGTTTATTAAGTTGGTTTGTCGGGAGTTCAAATTCCGAGTGCACATACTTGGTCTTTTCTTTAAGTCAGCTAGGTGTACATCAAATGGTTTTGGATCACCTTTGGCCAGAAATATCCTTTCCTAAATGTAAGAAACCTTACTTCTTGAAATAGTGTAGAAGGGATTTCCTTCATGTAGATGTATCCATGGTCGGTCTGAGGATCATAATATAGTTAGTTTCCCGATCTATAATACAAAACTTAGTCAAGATGGTTTTGGGTCCTAAGGTGACCGGTAATATTATAGTTCCAACCGAGGTGGCTTTAAGGCTATTATAGCCCCTTAAGTGTAGTTTCGAGTTGTGGAACAATTGGTTTCTCCATATCCCTAGCTTTTGAAGGAAAAGAGAAAGGGACTATGTTAACCGCTGCCCCATCATTTATCATTGCATGTTTTCACATAGTTGTTATAAACCCATACTTGTACAGTGTAAGGCTGGATCACCTTGGCATGCGATCTCAGCATCTGTAGGCATTTTGTTTATCTTCGAATATGAATTTCAACATCCCTATCTGCCTGCCCTAGAGGATAAACATCAAAGTCCACATGATTTACCTATGCGTTTCCGAGGTGGTGGAGTGATGTTAATTAAATGACCTAAACCTAACGCTTCTAAAAGAGTAGCCCTGTGAGCAGGGAGAGTTCTTTAGTAAGTCTAAGGAATGAAATGTGCGAGAAGGTTTTTGTTAGATCATTTGTTAGATCGTAATCATAGGTTCCCATAGGTTTTACTACGATTTGTTGGATGCCATCTACTGTTTCTGGCAGGTGGCTTGGACTTGGCTGAGAGAAATACTCTCGCGTTCTTGTTATAGCTTCTATGGGTAGCTCAGCGTCTAACTCCACTAAACCGACTACCTTAGGTCATGTGCTAGACTTCCTAGTTGTGGCGCAACTAATGGATTTAGCGAGGTCGAGGCTTCGTGATCATTTTTTCCTATCATTACACCCTTGTTTGTTCCCAGTTAGATTTCAGCCTGTTGTTATTGTGACTTTGGGAGTGGATCATTAAAGATCTTCAGAGGGTGCGTTTCTGAGGGGAAACTACCCCTAAAAAAGTATTTGATGTTGCTGACATAGGATCTGCCAAGAACATATCCATAAAGAATTGTTGCCTTTGTTCATCTAGCAAGTGTTGCATGAATTTATTGTAGTCACAACACGTTCTAGTGTCATGGCCCTTGAATTTTGTGGAAACCAACAATATGAATTAGGACTGTAATTCCTAGTTTTGTTGGTTTGATGTGTATTATGGCCCAAGATTTTGATCAAACCGTTGTCTATTAGGACCAAAGTTTTGTGAATTGTTGTTTTTGGTTTTGAACTTCTGGTTTTGGTAACCAAAGTTGAATTTTGGCTTAGACCCTGTATGGGATTTTTCCGTTGTTGTTGTTGTTGTTGTTGTGGATGATTAAAATCCACTGCATTGATTGTCGGGGTAAAGTTGTTGTTTCGTTGGTTGTTTATTTGTGATGGAGTATTGACATGACATTTACCTTTTTAGGCTGGTCGGTTACTCCATCTGTTGTTACACCCACGATTTTTATTAAGGATTTTAGGTCCTTGGTTGACGCTTCGTGGTAGCAGTTGATAAGTTACAGTGTTCTGAGTTGGGGATGATTAACCTCCCGTTTGCTCCATATGTTTTGTGAGCCACTATCAATTTCGCTGCTTGATCTATTCGAAGAGTGCTCTCAAGTACTTCATCATATGTTCTTAATGGGAACTTCTGGACTTCTTCCTTCACTTCTCCACTAAGAGAATGAAGGAATAAATCAAATAGTTCCATTTGATCCATGTTTGGAGCACTTGCCGAAGAATAAATAACTATACGCCACCTTTGGATGAAATGGGCGACAGATTCGTTGTGATCTTGTCTTGATGTGTAAGAACTCCCTGATTCCTATCTTTAATAATTTGTTCATGTCGAAGGCCTTGATGAACTCTGACACGAGTTGTTTGAACGAATGTATAGGAAGCCTCAGGTATTCTATAATACCAATCGAGAGCGATGCCTTCCAAGGTGTTTTGGGGAATATTTTAGCAACAACCCCATCCCATGGGAGTAGTTCTCAAATGGTTGTAGCGTAAGCTTTGATATGTGCATTTAGATCTCCCTCGCCTTTGTATTTGGGAAAATCGGGAAGAGTTCTTGGAAGCATGACGCTTTGTATAGTGAAATCTAAGGGCTCCTTTCAAATATTCTGAGTACGTCCCTATCGCATATGTTTCGACCATTGATGGTTCTTGTTGAGGGAGCGTGCAGTGGCAGAATGGGTCGTTGACATGGTGTAGTGTATGCATTGGCAGGGGCATAAGGAAGCCCCTGTGTTTGAGCAAACATGCCGAGGAGAGGAGAACATATTCTCCCTGTGGTGATTTGGAGTACATGTTTAAGTATGACGGGGTATTGTCCAGGAATGGATTGTTTTGTAATAGACCGAGGAGGAACAGTGTTAGAGATGGTGGGTCTAGTTGGTGTTTTTTGTGAATACTGAGGAGTCATGCCTAACGTGCCTACTCCTGTGAGGATATCCACTTGGCTAGGATGGTGTGGAGGATTGGAACTTCCTGTTTGCATGAATTGTCAAATTTTGACTTGCTTGGGCAAGTTCTAATCCATCTAACCTTTTCTACTAGACGTTGAAATGACTTTCATTTGGTGAATCCATGATGTTTTTCCATAGTGGCGTTTGTTGTATATCCATGGTGTTGTATAGGCATGTGATATCCTGCTCATGAACTGATTGCTGCCCTGCCAAGTTTCCCCGAGGGTATTATCCTATACGTGCAGTGGCATAGAGGTATTTTCTTGAAAAGAGACCTCGGGTTGTGTTTGTAAACATCCTACAGGTGGATACATGCCTTCGAGAACGTTGGTTCACTCCTAGGCAAAACATACTGAATATTCATTGTCTAGAACCTCGAGTATGAGATCTGATTGTCTACTAATTTGTGATCTAAGCAGCATACCTGAGGAGATGAACCAGATTCTCTGGTGAACGTCATATTGTTCAATCCTGAAGGCTTCTGTTTGTTGTGTTTGAGCGAGCTGATCTAACTCCTCTAGTTTGAAATGATGAGTTATATCTGAGTTCTCGGAGTTTTTGTTGACAACTGGTTAGTTGAGTAGTTGTCACCCCATACTGAGAGTGAGGGTGATGACTTGTCTATTCTATTGGGCGTAGTATGCCTCAAGACCCAAGAGGGGTCTGCCATATGCATAGAATCCCAAAATATTCGGGGGGTAGATGAATACCCGTAGAATAATGGGAAGGAGTGAATGTGATGGTGAAATCGAATGAGGCAGAAAAGATGAAAAGTATACTAGCTTGGAAGAACACGTAATAATATGACTCCAAACTAGAAAGTAGTAAGTTTCACGTCTTGTTCACCAATTTTGTACGACGGAAAAGTGACATGTACGAGCATGGGAATCATACAAGTGACTCTTCCTGCACACCCGACCTCCTAAGGTCATGACGAGACAGCCTGTGTGGGTATGGAATATGTGTGAGATGCAGAAAAACTAGTTAGGCAATCTAATGTCTTCAATACGCACTAGCGGAATTTACGAGTCTAAAGTCAAAGAAGGCCCTCCTAACTTGAGACTGGTGTGATAGATCGGTCAGCAAGGATGACTGCTTGAAGGCTCCAATCAATATCGAGCTCTGGTGTGATTCGATCTATAGGTTGTGGAATACGTGGAAAATGACCCGGGATAGTTTCGTGTATTTCTCTAGACAGGATCATATGATGGATGGTAAATATAGTCAACTCTATGGACGATTCTCTAGCCTAGTCCAGAACACTCTAGATTTGTTAGCTGTTGTGTCTAAAAAGGATAATTGTTTGAATGATGATAGGTGGAAGTCGGAGTAGACCGGAATACTAGTGTGCGTAGGCCAGTGTCTATGTCTAATTCTCCTATGGATTCGTTGGGCTGCAGGATTTGTGGGTCACAACCGTAGAATCTTAGTTGTTGTGGACCTGTTATGGTCATGCATGGGAAATCAAGTCCTAATCCCTAGTATCCAGTAATTTTATGCTTTCTCAGCTTCTATATTTAGGATCAATAACTGTGCGATTTTCTCATAATATCTTACAGGCGTTCGCGCAACCTGAATTCTTAGGCTAGTATCTATATCTACTAGAGTGTCTCCAACGTGCCTGGCTATGGGACCAAAGGATCACAACCAAATGTTTGTTCTCTTTCGAGCCCTTCTACAGTCATATGAATGTTGCCTAGGGTAATCTGTAGTTTGGTTGATTTGACCAAAACAGTGTGTGCTTGGTCGTCTTCTACGTTTAACCCGCTCAACTAGTGAATTGATTTGTTGCAAGTCTGTACCGTTGTTCGGAAGACTTGGATCCTAAGATTTTGGTCTATATCAGTTATCGCCTGTGATGAGATTGGGCTGAGGCATGATTGGCTCGAATACCTATTCCCTGGGCTCTCTAGGTCCCGTGATTTTCATACAAAAGCAAAAATGTAAAACGAACTACAGTAAAATGAAATTTGACTATGTGAAGTGTATCTTATAGCATATATGATTTCTCTATTTTTTTTGTGTTTTTTGATGAGCTTTATGAATTTACAGGAAAGCATCTATTTAAAATATCTAGAATTGACAACTAAAATAACAATTTAAAACAAACAAAATAACCGAGTGTAGCTATTTGTCTGTGCAATTTTGTAGATCCATTCAGTAAACAACGAAATAGCTTATCTAATCTCTTTGCAAGACTCTCGATCCTACCTCAGAAGTGAGGAGTGAATCATAGTTTCTCAGAAACTATCAATCCCCACAGCTTCCCTCGCAAAATCGAGAGTAGAAATTAATTAAAATAAAGCATGATTAACTACGTCTATTTGATATGATTCTAACTAGAACTTTGAAAGCTAGAACCTGGATTTCTGCAGAACAGTGGCGAATCCAATGATGTGTGTGATCTTGTCCCCTCAGTGTGATCTCCTCATTCCTTCATGTGCTCACGTGGATCCAGAAAAGCGTGTAATGCTAGCATCAATAGGAAGTAGATATTGGGATCAAAGGACAGCCTTCAGAATGCACTGACTGAATATAATGCGGATTAGGAGAGGGATAGCGCAAGAGTACAGAGCTTGGCTTATGCAATTCCTAGCGGCGATCTATTGCGAGTCATGTAACATAAAGCGTCCAGAACCTGAAACTAGTCTTGTTTGAGGAGCAAAACCTGCAAACTTTAATGGCTTCCTAGACTATGGTACTCCAACAGAATAATCCTGTTTGCACAAGTTGGATCTCTGGCTTACCAACAGGAACACAAAGCTAAAACAAACCTGTAACAAACTATACTACCAATCCTAAGCAAACTAAAGGGATATAGCACTGAAAACATGAAATTTGGAGTGACAATGGTAACACAAATGCTAACTAAGCACTTGCACAAGTTGGATATGTGGCTTACCAACTGCAACACAATTCTAATGAAAAATGAAATGAGCTATGCTATCAAACTTAAGCAAACTAGAAGACTGAACTACTGAAAGTGATGAGTTTCTAAACAAGAAAGAGGGGCCATTTGCTTGAGCACAAGCCATGCTATTTATAGCATTTGCATTTACCCAAAGGTAAAAACCAAACTGGAACTCTTAAACTATTAAACAAATGGCAAAACACTATTCCAGGGAACCAGAATCATAAATGCAAGCCTCATGGCGGTTAAAGAAAAGCTGGTAAAACGTCATGATATTTCATGTGAGTCATGTTAAAAGAGCTTTCTGGAAAACGTGTAAAGGACCGCTGCCCTGTTCAAGGCGGCGGTCACAAGACCGCCGCCCTTAAGGGTGGCGGTTTCATCACTGAAGACCAAAAAGGCCAAGAAAAGAGGGAAAAATAGGGAAAAAACGAAGCATGCGGGGGCTAAGTCGGGGCATGCAGGATGTTAACGCATATCTGTAGAGATCTTTTCTGGATCCCGAACATCTTGTGAGGAGCCCTGTATCATCATTGGGGCACTGTGTTACGTCGTTCTGACAGTACAGTACCTTACAATTTTGGGTACGTACAGTGACCCTTTCTCTTCAGATGATCCATGGCCAAAATAGACTTGACATGATCATATGGATACAGAATATTTTGTCCCCCTTCATCTGATCAAATAAATCATTAATGCATGGAAGGGGGGTAACAAGTTCATTCATCATTAGGACTACACTGTTCAGCTAGTGGTAAGTGTGATACACAAATGCAGGGATTTGTCCTTCTATACAAAAATCACTAGTGCACCCCAATGGGAGATACACTAGAAATGGATGTAGGCCTTTCTCCAAAATGGCCCTGAGAATGGCTGGGACAAGGCTTGAAGCTCACAAAGCTTAGGGGTAGTCATCTGATAGGAGTGCTCGTGAGATACACTGCTGTGCTCAGAAGGTAGATAATATTCACCAAGAGCATCTATCTCATGTGGGGCAGGTGAACCTCGGTAAGGTGTCCCTTGGAAAGACATCAGTAAACTCTCTCAAGATGTGCATGGTCATTAACTATTGATGGCCCACTCAGACTCGCCCTCAGATTTGTCACTCAGACCGTGAATGGGGCATCACATCTAGAAACCTCATCGCACATGGGACCATCTCTCAATTTGTATAGACTGGAGGACTGGTGTCGATGGAAACGGGCCTTCGGAGAACTCCTGTTATCATTGACTCAACTCCTAGATCATAATGTACATGAAATAGTCTCTATGGTAGAAAGTCCACTCTAGTTCTGTGTGCTAGATCAAAAATTCAATGCACAGGTGACAAGGAGAGAGAGAGAAAAAAAAAGGAATCCTACACTCCAAAGGTGATAACACCAAGAAAAGGGGGGTTGCTTCACACGTTCAACCTCCTCCATGGTGGCCTTCAGCTCTGTAATTTTCTCATCATGGTTCCCCTCATCCTCAAACATGAAGGTTGAAAGCTCAATATCTTACTTCAACATCAGAGCTGCAAGGTCATGAAGTGGGAGGAAGAACTGAACTGTTTTTCTATGGCTCTGATCTACACTTGAAGCCTCTTGAACTATATGCTCCTCCTTCATGATGGGTTCATTAATCAAATCATGCCTTTTCAAATGAAAGAAAAAAAATCTCCCCAATGATGCTTTCTTCACTAAGTGGCCTCAACTCGTAATTTGATCTCCTGGTCCATCTTATTGTCTTCAATGGGACTTAGAGTTGGTTTTTATTCCTCTCTCTTGGCTGGTCTGTGCAGCTTGGATTAGATCAACATCCTCTTTAGAAAAAGTGCCATTATGGACACTAGGATTTAGAGCATTCAAACTACCAATCTTTTTCCTCTTGTTCTTTTTCTTGTTCTGCTGCAAACTCAACACCCACCACTTGCAGTCTGACTGCGGCCTCCTCTAATGGTTTAATCATCAAGGGGATTTTTTTAATCCCAAATATAAGAGCCAAGATGACTAATATTTTGATCATTTCTTATCTTTTTGGCTCTCCTTGATTAGTTTTTGGTGTCTCTTCCTAACATGGACTTGGGAGAGTAGGAGCAGTTGTAAGTGGGGTCTCAACTAGTTGTTTCCTTGTTTGTGGTGGAGGGGAAGCACTAGATTTTTTATCTTGTGGAGGGGACTTTGGTTTGGAAGGGAAAAGAGTAGAATAATTGAGGTGAGATTGAAGACTAGGGGATGGAGAAGAGAAACCAACACTTGGGGCAGTAGATGGGAAGCTAGACCCATGACATTGTTGCGATGATACTGATTGAGGAAGAGGAAAAGAAAATCTATGAGGTGGTGGAATTACCTATTGACAAGGTTGTCTAGCACCGAGCTTATAGGCCTCTATCTCCTTAGTCCATTACGTAAGTTGGGGCAGCATCTCATGTTGCCATGAATTCAAGCTTCTCCCACGGGCTATAATTTCTTTGAAAAGGGACTTCCCATGCACAAGGTGCCCTACAACCAATCCTGAATGCTTTCATCTGTGTTGTAGCCCTGGATTGAACCATGTCAGCCTTAATTATTTGAATCTTCTCTAGTAGGTCACCATTCTCTATATAGTTATTATCATCATATGCGTACCCTTTCTCTTCATAAGCTCCATGGCCCAAATGGATTTGACATGCTCATATGGATAAGTATAATGGTTCTGAATTTGATCATAATGTTGATCTGGAGGAGTTGAGAAGTACATTGGAGGAGGTCTACACTATTTTTTTTGTAAGAGTGATTTCTAAGAGGGAAATGAAGTCATAATTTCACAACTTCATGGAATGGGATAAAATTAAAGATGTGGAAAAAAAATTTGATGTAAATGGATGGGAGAAGGTTTGCAATTCAGAGGATGGGCTTTTGACCAAATGGAGTCACTAGATGTGCTTGAAAGTGCCTCCAAAGGCTATAATCTTCACCAAGAGCACATCTAACCTTATGAAGTGAAGTGGTAAGGTGCTTCAAACTTGTCCCACCTAGCATGCCATAAAATATTGATGCAAAATCACAGGACCCCCAAGTGGCCTCAGATCTGAGTGGGGCATCCATTGTGACTGCATAATATGGGACCATCTCTAAAGTTGTAATAATTGTGGACTTGAGATGGCCCTTTGGAGAAAGCTGGCTTCTTCTTCCTAATCCTAATGCTAAAATACTTCTAAGAAAGAAACTACAACTATCTACTCTTAATCTAACAATGCAGAGGAGATAGGGAGAGAGAGAGAATATAATAAAGGAACCCTACACTACAAAGGTGATAACACCAAGAAAAGGGGGTTTGCTGATCACAATCTCAGCTACCTGAAGTGGAGAGAGGTGAGTGTTAGTGATAAATTACAACACTCCTAAATGTTTGCAATTGGATGGGTTGAGGCTCTCAATGTGTTTGTATAACATGGAGCATCTCTCAAAGTGTGGGACTTTGAAATTGAGAGAGCTCTTTGGATGAAGGCCAATTCCTATTCCTCTATTCAGGTGCACACATAAAATTTACAGAGGATCTATTATAAAATATATTCTAACTTGCCAAGGAGATAGGGTTAAGAAGATGCAATAAATTAAACCTAAAATAATAGAGGTGATGTACAAAAGGAATGTTGAACATTAGCTTTGCTATTAAACACATACCATTAAAATGTAATACAACCACCATGCACAGATAATCAATATTGCAATGAAATATCAGATAAAGGTAATGAATAGAAGAGAGGGTTGAAATCATCTAGAAACATGTATTATTACTTCACAAAATTATATGGAACATTAAAATGGCTAAGAGGCAAAAAAATTAAATTACAGTCCTAATAGAAGGTTTGAACTCCACAAATTTTTCTGCAAACCAGAGAAGAAGGAAGGGTGCAAAACCAAAATGTCTAACCCTTTAAAATGAGTCAAGCTCTTACCTTTATAGATGAAGTGAAGAGAGGGGAAGAAAAGGAGGTGGGAAATCTGATTTGGAAGCTCAATTACTAGCCATCAATGCCACTGTAAATCCACCTACAATCTGTCAAGTCTTCCTTTCCATGTCTATTTGGCTTGTTGAAGAAGGAAGAATGGTAGATCAAATCAAATCTGATCTGGTTGTTGAAGTAATCAAATCATATATTAATGGAATGAAATATTTTTTCCTATTTTTCACCCTCCTAACATTGTCAAAATTAATTTTTCAGGCTTCCATGGCGTAGAGGATGTCAAGACCTTTCCAATGGTACTAATTTTTTTGAATTTCAAGCACTGAGTCAAAAGTTATGCCCATTTGAATATTTGAATCAAATTCATACAAAAATGGCAAAGAAAACCAGTTTTACAAAATGAATCCGCAGGCCCAAAATTACAACTTGTGCCTTTTGCACAAAAATTACAAAAGTGCAAAATTCTCCTGCAACCCTGCAAGCCCACAACTTCACATTTTGTATTTGTCATCCCAGGCCCACCGACCTACATTTTCCACTTAGCAAAAAAACTCCTTCCTGGGTGCACTAGCCCGCATTTATAACTTGTGCATTTTGAGAAAAGTGGAAAATGCCAAAATATTTCCCATTTCCCTATCGGTGCATAATCTTATCCTTTGGCAAAAAATCTTCCCCAGGTCCACTGACCCACTTTTGGTAAAAAAACCTTCTCTTGCCCACCTCTCCACATGTAATTTAGGCCTGACACGTGGCTTCTCTGGGCATCGACGGAGGTGGGGCTTAATTTTATACTTTTACGCTTTTCAAAACAACAGCTAAAATTCCAAAGTTCCTCTAATGGCCCGCCTTCCCACTTTGACCTAAAACATGGTCATGTGTCCCTTTACGGGCCAGCTCTGTAATTTTACGTTTTGACGAAGTCCCTCTATTTGGCAGAGGTTTTATGTCTGACTCGGGACACGTGGAGGCTCAACACACATTTGGGACCTACCTCTGGAGTTTCCCTTTGAATTTATACCGAGATGACTCATGGAGGCTTCCGCAGATCCTTCTATACTTAGCCGATTCGGGCCAATTCTGCCCCATTTGGACTCTGACCATGTGACAAGCCCATGCTAATTTGGGAACCTGTTCTTTATTTCACCTCTAAAGTTACATCCATTTCACACATGGTTCTTCCACCAGCCTGTCTTGTGCTTGGAATTTTCAATGACCGGTGTCCCCTTTTCAGACCTTGGACACGTGGAGGGTTGGCGCTAGTTCAAGGTCTCTCTTTGGGCCATGCCTTTTAATTTGCACCGATGAGACACATGGTGCCATCAACTGGCCCGAGACTTTGCAACTATTGGCTCTATTTCCTTTTCAGACCTGGGACACATGGAAGGTTGGTGCTTGTCTGGGGAACCTCCTTTTCCTTTTACCCTTGAAGGTATGCTGTGATGACACGTGGAGACTTGCACCAGTCCTTTTATACTTAACTGATTTGGGCTTTCTCCTCTCTTGGTCCCTAACTACGCGGTGCGCCTGCACTTATTAAGGGTATCCATTTTAGATTCTTCCCTTGGAATTATGTTGTTAAGGCACGTGGCACATTCCACAACTTTTCTCTATACTTAGCCGATTCAATGGCCATCTCTGTCCCCATTTGGATTCTGACCACATGACAAGGCTATGCTCATTTGGGAACCCACTCTGTATTTCGCCTCTAAAGTTACGTCGAGTTGACATGTGGTTCTTTCCGCTGGCCTTAGACATTTCAACTACAGATTCAACCTTTTGAGGCTATGACCACGTGGAGGGTTGACGCTCATTTAGGGTCCCTATTTTGGTTGCACATTTTTGAATTGTGCCATTGAGGTACGTGGCACCTTCCGTAGTCCCTTTTTTACTTAATTGATTTAAAGCCTTAACTAAACACTGCCTCGTCGGGTTCTGACCTAGTGGAGGCTTCTGTTGACCCTGTTGCTTGGCTTTGAGTCAACTCTTATGCGATGAAGTCTTAAAATTGTGAGCCTCTTTGACTATTGTCTTCTCCTATGAGCCTCTAGTTTCTTTAACATTGTTGGCCCCCTTCATCAACCCTGCTCCTCCATTTTCAAGACCGCCTGCAACCTAACTGTTGTATTTGAAATGTGAGCTCGCAGGACTAAGCCGACCTTTCAATTTTCTTATGCAAGGTAACATTTGATCAATTTTGACCGAGGAAAAATTGAGATAATAATTCGATGACTCATGGATACATCTGACTGCTATATGAAGAGACCAGTAGCCTTGAAGTATCCATTGGGTATGGAGTTATGAATGATATCCTAGTACTGATCTTTTCCATGAAACTTTGAGCTTGACTGCTTGCTCTTGGTGAGAATCATGGAGATGAGGTTCTAAGAGAAGAAAATTTTGTTGACCTGGGATTTCACCTGTCTCGGGAAATGGTATCCCTCAAAAATTATTTTAGTTTTCCTACATTTGTTTCATTTGAAATTAGCAATTTTTACAGGTAACCATGGGTCTCCCTACAACTAATACTAAAGGGCCTGGCCTTTTTACCTTCGGAGCAATATGAACAAAAGTTGTGTACAAAGGTTAAATCATACATGCCTCAAATAAGACATGTAGAGTGTGGAAAAGAACTTATGTTGATAAAAGAAAATCTACTCCTAATCCTCCATTAACCAGAGAGAAAGGGGACTTAAACAAATCCTGTAACTAGAAGGGAGAAGTAGCTTCTCTTTCTCAATAGGGGCAGCCATGTAAATTATTTGACAGTGAGTATAGCTGCTTGTATGAGTGAAAAACTGACTATAGGCCAATCCTCCAACAAAATACAAGGTTTCAATTGGAAACAAGACAAATACCTCTTTTAGTTGCTCTATATTTGGATTGAAGAGGCATTCTAGCTGATTCTTGGTACTTTGAAGCCCATCCTCTTGCTCAGGAGTAAGCATGACTGGTGTTGGCTTCTCCCTTGGCTCCAATGAAGTGAAGTACTTGATAGGGCATGGTCTGATCCTTTGAATGTTCCCATTGCTCTAACTTTCAACTCCAAGAATGGATTATTCTTGCATACCTTCTTGGGTGGATGGTGTGAGAGGGATGACGACATTCTCTTGTTATTTTCCTTCCTCTGCAGCAAGTGTGGCTTTTGGAAGATCAAAATATTCCAATTTTGATTCAAGATGTATGTTACAAACTGTAGGTTTTTTTTGCACGTTATCTTCCATGCAAGAAGGTCCTTGTGGTTGAAGGATGAATGACGGGGGAGAAAATATTTCAATTTCAACTAGCTCCTCCTTATTAAAACATTCTTTTGACTCTGACAGGAAATCAAACTCTTCGTTATCCTGTTGTAGAAAGCTCTCTCCATCTTGCATGGCGATCTTAAAATCTTCATTAGTTTTACCATATAAATCTTTATTTTCAAACATGAAGCTAGTGAGTTCAAAATCTTCCAAACAATTAGAATTTTGGAGAGGTTGAATGGGAGAGGGATCTATAATCTCTTGTTCAACCGGCTCATGATTCAGTCCCTCTAAATCTTTCTTGGTCAGCTCCATATGCTCCTCTTTAACTAGACTTGGAGCCTATTGTTCTTCTTCCCTCATGGATTGATCAATCAATTCAGGACTTTCAAACGAAAGAAAAAAATCTTCAATAATGCTTCCTTCATCAAGTGGCTTCAACTCTAATTTGATCTCTTCCAGTTGCTCCTCTTCAGTAGGACTTGAAGCTGATTGTTCTTCTTCCATCTTAACTGGTTATGAAGCTTGGATTGGATCAACATTATCTTCAAACAAAGTGCCATTACGAACACTACATTAAGAGAAAATAGATTGTTGATCTTCTCCTTCTTGTTCTTGTTCTACTTATTTTATAAAATCAGCCTTAGTCACCACTGGTTCTTCAATCTTGACCTCATTTATTGGCTTAACCATCAAGGGGATCTTTGTAATGAAAAATCTGGTAGCCCAACTCTTCATATTTTCTATCATTTCTTCCATTTTGGGTTCCTCTTTTCTTTGTTGTCCTCCTTGACTGGATTCTTTAGTCTCTTCCTAATATGGACTTGGGAAAGCAAGAGGAGTGGTAGGTTGGGATTCAACTAGTTTTTCTATTCTTTGTGGTGGAGAGGGAAGTGTAACTTCTTGTTTGTTTTGAGGGGATGAATTTTTGGAAGGGAAACGGGTAGAAGAATTGAGATGAGATTAAAGAATAGAAGATGGAGAATGGAAAACAACATTTGGGATAGCAAGTGAGGGACTTGACTCTTGACCATGTTGAAATGATAAAGTTTGGGATGAAGAAAAGGGAGCATAAGGCGTTGGTGATTGACTTACCCATTGATAAGGTTGTTTCACACTTTTCTCATATGCCTCAATATCCTCAGTCCACTATGTAAGTTGAGACATCACTTCAACCATGAAGTCAACCTTCTCTTGAGGGCTGTAATGTCTTGGCATAGGGCCGACCCATGGACAAGGTGCCCTATAGCCAATTTTGAATACTTTCATCTAAGTTGTGGCCCTTGATTGTACCATACAAGCCTCCATTATCAAAGTTTCCATGTATAAATTATATTTTTCAGGTGTGGAAGTACCTCCAAAATTTTTATATCCATGCTCTATAATAACTGTATAGTTTGGAAAATGACCAAACTGATTTGAATCTAGCTCACCTGGATCTCCATAGTGCTGATTTTCATTGTGAAACCTTTCTAGAGGTGTGTTGAAGTAATGTAGAGAGTGATATGAATAACACTGTTGCTACAAGTGTGAATTCCAAGATGGAAATGAAGTCATGATTGCATAAGTTCATGGGATGGAAGAAAATGGGTGGAAATGGATGGAAGGAAAGTCTACAATGTAGAGAATGGGTAGTTAACTAGATGGAGTCGCTAGATGTGCTTGAAAGTGCCTCAAAAGGTTGAATCTCACCAAGAACACATCAAATTGATGAAATGAAGTGGTAAGGTGATTTAGACCTATCCCATAGGGCATGTCAAAACTATTGTGTGGTCGCACGGTGGCTTAAAATTTGGTGTTTGATAATGAGACACCTTGGAAAGATGATAAAAATCTAACATCAATCTCCCACACAGCGTGCCAAAACTGTTGAGTGGCCTCACAGTGGCTTAATATTTTCTATTTGATAATGAGACACCTTGGAAAGATGAGAAAAATATAACCTTAGTATCCCACCGGGCATGCCAAAACTATTGTGTGCAAAATCATAGCACCCATGAATGTCTGGAACCCGATGGGTTGAGGCTCTCAGTGTGATTTCATAACATGGATCATCTCTCAAATTGTGGGACTTTGAAATAAGAGAGAGCTCTCTTGATAAAGGCTGGTTCCTATTCCTCTGTTCAGGTGCACACATAAAATTTGCAGAGGATCCATTCAAAAATCTATTCTAACTTGCCAAGGAGATATCATTAAGAAGATGTAAGAAATTAAACCTAAAATAATAGAGGTGGTGCACCAAAGGAATGTTGAACATCATATTTTCTATCAAACACAGATCATTAAAATGTAATACAACCACCATGCATAGATAACCAATATTCCAATGAAAGATCAGATAAAGGAAATGAACACAAGAGAGGTTCAAAACCATCCATAGACATGTAATATTTCATCATGAATTGATATAGAACATTACAATGGCCAAGAGGCAAAAAAATTACATTAAATTCTCAATAGAAGGTTTGAACTCCATGAATTCATTTGCATACTAGAGGAGAAGGAAGGGTGAAAAACCAAAATGTCTAACGCTTTAGAATGAGAAAATCTCTTACCTTTATAGATGAAGCAAAGAGAAGTGAAGAAAAAGAGGTTAGAAATCTGATTTGGAAGTTCAACTGCTAGCCATCAATGCCCCTGCAAATCCACCTAAAATCTGCCAAGTCTTCCTTTCCATGTTTGTTAGGCATGTTGAAGAAGGAAGAATGACAGATCAAATCAAATATGATCTAATTATGCAGCAATCAGATCACACATTAATGGCATGAAATACTTTTTCCTATTTTTCACACATCTCACTTTGTCAAAATTAACATTTCCGGCTTCCATGGCATAAAGGAGGTCAAGACCTTTCTAATTCTACCAAATTTATTGAATTTCAAGCACTGGGTCAAAACTTATGCCCATTTGAGTATTTGAATTGAATCCGTAGAAAAATGGCAAAAAAAACTAGTTTTGCGAAATAGATCCGTGGGCCCGAAATTACAACTTACGCCTTTTGGACAAAAATTACAAAAGTGTAAAAGTCTCCCACAGCTCCACAAGCCCGTAACTTCACATTTTGCATTTTTCATCCCTACGCCTACCAACCTGTAGTTTCCACTTAGCAAAAGAAATCCTCTCTAGGTGCACGGGCCCACAATTATAACTTGTTCCTTTAATGAAAATTACAAAATGCCAAAATATATCCCGCCACATCGCTAGTATGCAATCTTCCCCAAGCCCGCCGACCCTCTTTTGGCAAAAAAAACCTTCCAAGGCCCACCTCCCCACAAGTAATTTATGCTTGACACATGGCTTCTCTGGGCATTGGTAGAGGTGTGGCTTACTTTTATACTTTTATGCTTTTCAAAATAAAAGCTAAAATTCCAAATTTCCTCTGATGACCTACCTTCTCACTTTAACCTGAAATATGGTCATGTGTTCCTTTGCAGGTTTGCTCTATAATTTTGTGTTTTGACTAAGTTCCTCTATTTGGTGAAGGTTTTTATGTTTGATCAAGGACACGTGGAGGCTCAACGCACATTTGGGACCTACCTCTAGAATTCCCATTTGAAGTTACGTCAAGCCAATGTGTGGAGGTTTCCGCTAATCCTTCTATACTTAGCCAATTTAGGCCTGCTATGCCTGATTTGGATTCTGACCAGGTGGAGAGTCCATGCTAATTTAAGAACCCACTCTAAATTTCATCTCTAAATGTGCAACGAGGTAACACGTGGCTCTGATGCCGACCTATCCCAAGCTTGGAATTTTCAACAGCCGGTGTCCTCTTTTTTGACCTTAGACATGTGGAGGGTTGGCACTAGTTCATGGTCTCTCTTTGGGCTACGCCTTTGAAGTTGTGCCAGTGAGACACGTGATGTTGTTCGCTGGCCTGAGAATTTTCAAATTCTATCTCTATTTCCTTTTCAGACCTGAGACACGTGGAAAGCTAGGGATTATCTAGGGAACCACCTTTTGCTTCGACCCTTGAAGGTACACCATGATGACACGTGGAGGATTTGGATGGTCTTTTTATACTTAACTAATTCAGGCTTGCTCCTCTCTTGGTCCCTAGCTAGATGGCGAGCCTACACTTATTTGGGGTCTCTGTTTTGGATTCTACCCTTGGAATTGCGTCAGTGAGGCACATGGCACCTTCTGCAGATTTTCTCTATACTTAGCCGATTCAATAGCCATCTTTTCCCCCAGTTGGATTCTGATCACATCACAAGCCCATGCTCATTTAGGAACATGCTCTATATTTCACCTCTAAAGTTGTGCCGAGTTGACATATTCTTTCCGCTTGCCTTAGAATTTTTAACTTCTGATTCAACCTTTTGACATGGAGTGCTGGCACTCATAGGGGTCCCTGTTTTGGTTACACCTTTTGCAATTTCACCGTTGAGGCACATGGCACCTTCCATAGGCTGATTTATACTTCACTGATTTAGGGCCCCACCTGAACACTACCTCATCAAGTTCTAACCATGTGGAGGATTCCGCTGACGCTACTGTTTGGCTTTGAGTTGACTCGTATGCGACGAAGTCTAAAAACTTTGAGCCCTTTTGAATTTTGTCTTTTCCTGTGAGCCTCTATTTTCTCTTATGTTGTTGGCCCTTTTCTTAAACCCTACTCCTCAATTTTTGAGCCCACTTGCAACCTGATTGTTTGATTTGAAATGTGAGCTCACAATACTGAAAACACGCTTCAATTTTCTTATTTAAGTTCATTTTTGATCAATTTTTCTAGGGGAAAAATTGATATAACAGTGAGCAATGGAGAGGATGGACAAGATGCATCACAAACCAAAGATAGAGTTAACACTGAACACCACTTCAAACCCATTAAACATGGCTCTCAAATCCTATAATAGATATAAAAAATATGCACATTATAGTCTACAATGATGAGAGGTAAGAAGAGACAATAAAATAGGGAAGGATGGAAAAAATGCAACACAAAATAAATTTTATTGCTCCATGAAGTCACACAGTACACATCACTGGGCAAGAGGCAAGAAGATGCCATTACAAAGCCATGAGAGGAGGCTTAAGCTCCACATTTGACCCTAGGGAAGAAAAGAGAGGGGGGAAATAGAGAAAAAATGACAAACCTTTACA
Organism: Taxus chinensis; assembly: GCA_019776745.2. Lineage (NCBI taxonomy): Eukaryota > Viridiplantae > Streptophyta > Pinopsida > Cupressales > Taxaceae > Taxus > Taxus chinensis. The sequence goes on from CM034151.1 coordinate 195,222,037, forward strand.
ACTATTCCCCTCCTTTACAATATATAGAAGAAAGAGAGAAGGAGAGAAGGGATAATTCAAATCCTACTTCAATCACCACAAGATATGCATTGAATTAACCTACTCCAACCACACTAGAAGCATTGAAATTCACCTACAATTTTGATGGGTTCACTGACAGAGTCCATGCCTTCACATGTTGTTCCTTGCTAGGAAAGAAGGAGGTTTCTCCTTCATTATAGAGGTAGGTGAGAGACTTGACAGCCTTGAAATGTTGGAATGAAACATGATGGTGGTGGGTGAGAAGCTGACACCAAGAGCTTTCCAAAACGTCCCTTCTCACCCGAATCCAAGCTTCCAGTCGAAAGGTATGGCTATATGAAGGCGCTATGAGTTTGGGGTCTATTTGTGCAAGATCTACATGGAGCCCCATGCATTCTTAAGATTTTGTTTCCTCCTTTTACTCCTGAAGTGGTGCCAAATAGACACGTGGCATCATCTGCGGGCATGCTCTATTTCATGTGTATTCTACCTAAGCCTCTTTTATTGGTGGAGACACTAAGCCTTACTCGAGACACATGGAGTGCTAACGCACATTTGGGAACTGATTCTTGGATTTTCTCCTAGAAAGAGGGCCGAGATGACACGTGGCTCCTTCCGTCGGTCCTAGACTCTTCAACGAATGAATCCATCTTCTTTTTTACTTTGACCACATGGTGAGCCCATGCTCATTTGGGAGTTTTTCTTTAGGTTGTGCCTTTGAGATTCTACTGATGAGGGACGTGGAGGCTTCTAGCAACCCTCTTATACTTATATGATTAAATCACTGAGTTTTTCCTTTTTTCAGACCTTGGACACATGGAGGCCTGGTGCTAGTTCAGGGTATTTCCTTGTGCGGAACCTTTTAAATTATGTTGATGAGGCATGTGACACCTTTCACAGCTCTTCTCTACCTTCCTCATGTTTTAGCTATGTCCCTTTTGTTTGTTTGACCTAGAACAGGTGGAGGCTTCCCACTCATTTAGAGACCCTGTTTGGACTTGACCTTTGGAGGTGCGCTAATTGGACACGTGGAGGATTCCGCTACCCTTAGAATTTTCAACTGCTAAATCTATCTCCTTTTTCAGAATTGGGACATGTGGAAGATTCACGCTTATTTAGGGATTGCCCCTTGGGTCTCACTTCTGAAGTTGGGCCGATGAGGCACAAGGAGGCTTCCACCAAACCTCTTATACTTACTCGATTAAATGGACGACTCTGTCCCTTTTCCACCCATTTAGGACCAACTCGTCGAACCTTAGACACCTTGAATCTCTAAACACATTTGTAGACGTTGTTTGGACCTTACCTCTAGAGGTGCACCGATGAGACACGTGGAGGCTTGTGTTGTCTCTTCTTTCCTTAGCCGATTAAACGGCCATCTCTGCCTCCATTTGGACTCTTGGCCACATGGCGGGACCATGCACACTTGGGGACCCACCATTGATTCCCCTGCTCTATTTTTCCCTAATTCGATTCATATCCGAAGTACAAAAGCTTCGAGCCCATTTCCCCGCTTCCTTTCTTGTTCATCGTTTGGAATATTTTAACATCATTGGCCTCCCTCACTGACCTTGCTTGGACTCCATTGTCAAGCCTTCCTACGCCTTCATTGTCGGATTTGAAATGTGGGCTTAAATGACTGAACTGACCCTTTTGATTTTCTTCTATGCAGGGTCGTGTTTGATCAATTTTTCTATGGGACAAAATTGGGGTAACGTATACTTGACATGTGTTGGTTTTCAAATAGGACTTTTTAGAAGAACAACAGTCAGGGGACAAGAAGTCCCTCCTCTTTAATGGGAGAGGTTCCCTTATTGAGACACGAACTTATTTACAAATATACAGAATGTCATTTTATCGTTGAACTTGGATACCACGAAAATGTTTTCCACAAAGATCATTAGTTACAAACGGGCTGAGGAAAGAGGGTACGAAGATAAGCAGAATATCAAACGTTTGGAATTATAGATAACAGAATAATTCTTTACGAGTGCGAAGTTGCAGGGAATTTGGAACAAGATTATTTGTATTAGCTGAATAAGATTAAAGACACAAAGTTCTTCAAACGACCTTCTTCAGATTCATTAATCAAAGACACAAAGTTCTTTCTTTGTTGTGCAAGATCACTGTATTTGCAAAAGCAATCAGCAAGACTAACGAATTAGGTACAAAATAATCTTCACAATACTAAAGGAAAACACAGAGATACAGAGATTCAGATAGAGAATGAAAAGAAAAGCCCTTTTGTATTGATACGTTCAAGATCTATTTACAATTTCAAGAGTATGCCAAGTTCTTCCTACTTTCAAAATGGCATGTAAAGGCCATTATATAGATTACAATTCAGTTACGTATTGTAACCGTTTCTTTTAAATAAAGAATAGTTAAGTATTGCCGGTTGCAATATCCTAACTAATTACAAGGAATACGAAAAGACAGAGAAGAAGAGAAAAGAAAGAAAGAAGGAGGAGACAGGTGGCCAGCTACAGGGAGGGACCCAATGTCTTCAGAATTCGCTGCCTGAACTTCTTCAAAGCCTCGGCTATGTCTCTGCCACGTGGAACCGACGTGTTGGCAGCAGACTGAGTCCAAAATCCTTGACACTTCTCCATCTCTTTATCAAACTCGACGTGAGTATGATAATCTTTATTTGCTTCTTTAATGGCATATTGAAGAGAGCAAATGTCCTTCATCTTTTCTTTGGAGATGGTGCTTTCCTGGAACAGATCGTTTATTACAAAAGCTCTGAACTGAGCTTTGATTTCTTGCAGGGACAGAAGAGCACCAGAGTTTTCATCCTGAAGATGACAATGTATATCTTTGAAGGCAGCCACTGTCATTGCTTTGAAAGCTTCTCCCTTCTGCCAACTATTCTTCATCTCTACCACAGCTTCTTCTAATACTCTGATCTTCCACTCTACGCTGTAGACCCAAGACTTTGATAAATTGTCTTTGGCATCATCAAAAATCTTGTTCGCCATTAGGATGTTCTCATCTGTTTGTCCCATGAGGCGGAGGTCTACTATGCAACTGCTCCAGATTTTGAGTTCTTTATCCATGGTACTGATAGTGGAGGAGAGCTTCAGTTGTATATTACTCACCTTTTCATAGAGCTTGAAGGCTTCATCGATGAAGTTTAACCCAGCAACAAGCATGTCATCCACCATGGCTTCAAAGCTCTGCCATAAACAGAATACTTGTGCATATCTTTTATACTTTGGACTTCATCTTGGCTTAGTATTACAGGAGGAGGTAGAGCAGTCAAAGGGGTGGGATCCAAAACTTTGTCCTTAGATAGAAGAGACTTGATGAAACCTGTAAGAACTCGGGCTTGCTCTTCCAGCTGTTCGATAGTTTGCTGTCCTTTTTCCACTCTCCCAATAACTCTTGTGACTGTTTCCTGGAGATTATGGATCTCGCCTTCAGGGGTAGACTCTCCCATTGGGATTCTCAGTAGCTCCAAGTCAGATACTTGCAAGTCCTGTTCTGATTTGTCCATAGCAGGCTTGGCAATCTCCAGGAATTGCTGACCTCGAGTATCAGATACTATTCTGGAGGTGGTTCTTGCTTTCTTGGCACGAGAAGGCGTGGTGCCCAACATGGCTGCAACAGCATCAAAATTTGGTCCCAGGTTTTGGGAGAATGGTTTTCTCTTCCTTTTGTCAACCAAGGGTTGCACCCATGCAAAAGAGGAAGAAGAATCTGCAGGAGGAGCAAGGGGGCCAAGAGACAGGGAGCCCATGACACTCAAGGTCTGTGCAGCTGTTGACTCAAGCTGGGATGTGGAAGGAGCACTGGAGACAATGGCAGTAGAAGAATCACTAGCCCCTGGAGCTCAGTGCTCTGGACCTCCTTGTCTTTATCTGTTGTGTCCTCAGGAACATTTGTAGGAGTTGGCCTTTCACTCTCTTCACTTTCACTGAGGATGATGATGTTCTCTGGTCCAATAGGCAATTCTGCCTGTTTCTCCTGAGGATCTCTTTCCACCGGTTCCGTCTTTACTTCCTTGAGCTTCTTCTTATATACCTGAGTGGATGGAGAAGGAGTAGATTCCGCAGGTCCCTGAGCTGCTGAGGTAGGAGAGGTTTTCTTTGGTGTTTCGGACCTTGGAACTGGTGCTTCTCTTATTGGTGTCGAGGCATCCTTGGAGGAGGATTCTCCCGAGCATCTCCTGAATTCTCGGACCTTTTTATTGAACCAGACCTTAGTCCTGACTAAGACTGGAGCAAGGATTTCAGCCAAATCATCCCTCTCTTTTCTGTTCCAATCTAGGTCTTCCAGAGGGGTGTGTTTGATCACATTTTCATACTCATATGAGTATAGCTCAGAATTATCATCTTCAAGGCCTTCAGGAACTTGGTACAGACCGAGCTCTTGAATCAATTGTAAGGAGAACCTGCCATAATGTCTTCTTCTGGCCTCAAAGTCGTCTGTACAGTCGGCCCAGTAATCTTCTGTCTCTGCCACATGGTGATAGACTATCTTGATGTTCTGTTCAATAAACTTCTTCAAGTCAAAGCAGGTTCTTGGCTTGAAGAAATGAACGGTGACAGGGACCAAAGTTCTCTCTATATTCTGGGCATCCAGGGCTGTTTTACACGTGTAATTTCCCAGAGAGATGGGAAAGTGCAAGCCAGAGATCTTCTTGTCTCTGCAAGTTCTGTGCAACTTGTCCAGTTGCCTGCATATTTCAATCAAGGCCATCTTGTCATTGCAGAACATGGGAAGCCGCAGAGGAGTACCCTCGTAACCAGCAAGCCTGATGTATGAGAACTTCCTGAATTGGATGAAGTAGGCCCCATACCGTGATATCAAGTTCATGGCTTCATCTGAAAACCTCCTGGCGGTGTCACCCTTGAGCAATCGGACCACGTACATAGTGAAAGCATCATTAACCCTTCTGAAATTGCGGTTGCTGGTCTCCAAGGTAAACTGCGGGCAATAGGTGTACACTGGGTTGCCTTTGTGGGCATCTATATATGAGAATCCAAACCATTGCCTTGATGCTGCTAGAGTATACATCAGATACGAAGTCATGAAAAACTTCTTTCTTTGCAGTACGTTGGATAGCTGCTCCGTCAGATTCATGCTGATGATCTCAGCCCAGTTGATATTTTGTGTACCTTCGCACACCATACTGATGAGCGGGCACATCCAGAAATGGAACTCGCTGGTGGAAGGCAAACCCATGACCCGAGCCAGCAGTATTATGAAATCTGACAGTTCTTCGTTGAAGTCTGCTCGGATGAGAGTTTTGGTGAGGCGTGAAGCTCCCTTCTTAGGGTTTTTTAACCAGGACTTCGCCACTCGTGCCCTGTACTTGTCACTGTCTTGATCGAACATGGCTTGCGCTTGGACTTGGGAAACAACTATGGCATTGTCCAATTCCGGGATCCTCAGAGCGGCACCAATGGCGGCAGCGTCTAGCTTGGCGATGAGCTCCCCATGTACGTTTGTCAATTCACTTGAGGCGGGGTCGAAGTGAGCTCCGCATGCAAGCACTGTATCAGCACACTGTACTGAAATTGGGAATCCTCCAGCGTATGCCAAACCACTGTCATAAATTGTCTGAGCCATCGGCGAGGGATTCGCATCTTCCATCCTTGCCCAAAAATCGCTGAAATCGAGATGTCGGGCCTCGCTATCTCTAATGTTGCTTACAGCAGACTCGAGTGGAGAAATCTGTTCTTGTCCTTGAAATTTGATCTTCATGTCGATAGTTTCAGGGGAACAAAGTTGCAAACTAGACTTGGAATGGAATTACAGAAGCAGAGGAACGTGCGCAAGTTTGTAGGCGGCAAGGGTTTGAGCAAAGGATAATCAAGGAAGATGTGAGAAAATGCGAAGGGGAAATGTTCATTATATAGCCTTTTGGGGAGAGGAGTGAATTCAATGCGCATTTAATTACACAACCATCAACTTGAAAAGCGCCATACTTGGAGTGAGCAGGAAAAACTTAGTATGGATGACACTAGGTACGCTTGGGACATGTGAGACGTGAATGCGCGAAACACGCGGCTCGGGCGGAATGGAGAGAGAATGCACAAAAGCTTTTGGAACAATTGGGACGAAAATACGCGAGGTACGCGGCTCGGGCATTTCGGCCAAAATTGGAAAAGCAGGCCCGCTTGGACTTGGGACTTTTGGAACAGATAGTTCCGGAGTACGCGACTAGGAAGCTTTAGCCGAAAAAGGGAAAGCTCGTACTTTTGACTTTGGGATATTTGGGACAAAGTGGTGCAAAGTACGCGGTTCGGATGGTTTGGCCGAAATTGGAATGACTTGCACAAAAGCTTTCGGGGCACATGGAACAAAAACTTCCGACGGGCCCGAAGATAGGACAATTTCGGGGATTTCGGCTGGTCGGGGAACAACTCGCACTTTGGAACTTGGGACAGTCGGGACAAAAATGTCCGACAGGCCCGAAATACATGCAAGAAAGGTCCAATACTTAGATTTTCAGACTTCCAAGACTTTTTTCACACCACCAGCTTGGTAGAAAAGACACTTAGACTCAAAATTTTGAAATTTTACCTTTGACAGAGCAGGGAATTTTGAGTGGACAACAACATGAAAGGTGATGAACATCTTCGACCATTTCTATTTCTCTATGAAATGTTTCAAATATTTCAAACACCATTGATGGCCTCTTGAGCATTTGATCTTTTTAGTTCTTTTGTTACTTTTTCCTAATTACGGCCACCGTCATTCAGATTTGAGCATCTCTTTGAAATTTTATAAAACAACCGTCATTTGGAGCTTCTTTATGGTCTTCTAGGTTGGTGTAGATGCAAGAAGGTAAGGCCATTGTTATTAAACAACTCCATAACTATTTCTTTTGGCCACTTTCAATAAAATACCGATACTTTAAACTCTATTTTTCCCTTACAATTTTTTGTGTTTTTGTTGCACTTTTGAGCTTGAATATGTTTCTAGGTATTAGTTCTTTGTGGATTTTTCCAAATCTGGGCGAGGGTTTGAAACTTGAATGACTTGAAATGGTAAGATTTTCCTCCACTCTCTAAGTCATGTTGTAAAACTATGAAAAAATTTCATCGTCGCGGACTGTGAAGCATTTTTTTGTTCTATATATATATTGTATCATGGCTCGTAATGGCTTATTCTTAACAAATAGGATCTCGGCATTCTTATTTTTGCACGAAAATACATATAATTGGAACTATGTTGGAGATCTATGTGTAACCCTTTATTTTCTTTAATGGGTATTTGAGATTTGGTATTTCATGTCTATAAGCTCTATGGTGCTCTGGTATGTTTGTACTTTTCCATTTTTGAGGTTTTTCGAGCTTTGTATTAGAATCCTATTCACATATATTTTATCTTTTAAAATAGATGTGTATCTCCTTCTTGACTGCACTCGACTTGAGTTTTTCAATGCATTAGATGAATATGGGATTTCTCTATTTGGTTGATGAACTCATGGGTGTACATTATTATGACTTGAATTCTCTATTTTTAAATATTCAGATATGGATCATTATCACTGTTATTATTCAAGCTTCATTTATTTGCAATATTTGTGCCATTTTCAAAACCTTGAAGCTTTATTTTCTTTTTTTTTTTCAAAGCCTGAAAAGGGTGACTGTTATTTGATCTTCAGTTTCATTCTATCGTTAATGAATACTTACACCCATGTATTCTTAGTTGACTCAAATTCATTATCAACTTGTAGCTTCTGTTTAAGATTGGGCTGTAAAAAAGATATTTATTTAACTTCATATCCATTTTGATTCACTTCCCAAATCTGTGTTTTCCGTTTCTTGATCTTTATTTACCAAAATATATGGCTTGTATTCAAGCTTGAAAGCTAGAACTTAACTTGATGAATCTCTTTCTGGAAGATTATGTGCACTAGCTTTAAATGCTTATATTTACTTTGTTTGGGTATAATAAAATACGTTCACTTCCTCATTTTCTAAACTCTTAATGTGTTACTAACTAAATCAAGTTAGTATTTGTATGACTTAAAGGCTTCGAAATTTGATTCTGTTTTATCCTAATGTCATAGAAATTGATGAAAATGTATCGTAAATTTTTCCTCTAATTTATAAACCTACCATTTAACACTCTAAAATACCTCTAAAACATAGTTTGATTTGACTTTAAAGATGCACTGATACACCTGTGATGTCAGTGTTTTTCCTGTTGCATTATATAGTTGTCTAATGATCTTCATCTCCTTATTGAGCTTGATCTTTGAGTTTTACATACCTAGTGGATGCTTCATTGTTGCAATGCACTTTAGTGTCACAAAAATAGTACTTCTCTTTCATATACCTACACACTTCAGAAAAATAATTATAAAAAATGGCTTGAAGCCTCTCTTGTATACCATAGGGATTTTCCTTTCTTATTGTCTGTCCATATTATGAGAATATCCCATGTGCTTCTGTATGATATAAATGTGCATACCATATTTTAGGAGATGCATCTACCTGATGTTGGTGTTATCATCGGATCAAAACACCCTATGGTTTTCACAAGTGTGTGCACTTGAGCTCACAGTGGGATTGGATAACATGGGTACTATCTCTAAGTTGTGGAACTTGCTACTTGAGATAGACCTCCAAAGAAATCTGGTCCTTACTCCTAAACTACCTGCCATAATCTACTCTAATGTACGAAAAACTATCTAATCCTAATCTAACCATCTAAGGTAATAGGGAGAGATAGTGCATGAAAAAAAATCCTACAATAAAGCGGTGATACACCAGAAAAAAAGGGTGTGAGAATAGTATCCAATGTATGAAAAATAAAAACAAAGTTCATCTTAGAGAGGCGATAATAGTTCCCCACATTCTAGAAAATGCATTAACAACAATATTCCATAGATGCACAATGAGAATGAATCCCTGTAGAGTATAAGGTAGACATAATATATTTGTAATAAGTTTCAAAGAGCAAGAAGAATGCAAACAAACACAACAGGGGAAGAAGTATCCACAAACTTGTATCTATTGCTTCATTGATATGCATAATACAATATATTATAGAATAAGGGCTTGGATCACCATGCAAGGAGTCCACTACAAGGGCCTACAACACATTGACTTTACAAAAAATATTTGATAGATTTTTTCTAGTCAAAACTTTCTCCCCCTTACAATGAGCCCAACACTCCAATTTATAAAAATCTAAGAAGAGAGAGATAGAGGGAAAATGAAAATCCTGAAATTTGTCCTTCAAAAACCTACAAGAGGTAGTAAATGGAGAAAAAATATGTTATGTTTCTAGAAAAATGTCCCCCATACTACCCCATAACTTGCAGAAGTGAAATATGTCAGCCCATGCTTCATTAATGCATCTCTGCTACCAAATAAAATCATTGTTATGAACTAGGAAATATTTTTGAAAACTCACCATCAATTTCTCACAAAATTCTATATTTATTGACCTTTGTGCATTGGGCTCGGAACCTCAATTCCAACAGTAGCAATTTTTTGCGTTTTTGTTGAGAAATGAAAAAGTTATGGGCTTCTGAGTGCGGGAAACTATTTTGGGTCTACGAGGAATTTCTGTAATTTAACAGGAATGACCATCTGATTGAATAGAGCTGAATATGTTTCCTTTATTTTAATATATCTACCATCACTAAAAATAAAAATCCATTTTTCATGGCGTAGAGGACGTCGTGCCTATTCTAAAAAGTCAAATTTCATGAAAATCATAGGTCAGGGTCAAAAGTTATGGCTTTTGGAAGCTCAGGAGGGTCATACATTGAATTTTCCTTTACATACGGCTATTTTGGCTATTTCAGGTCTTGGTGTCCTAGATTTCCCTTGTGTGGCTTGGGCCAAAAACCTCTACTTCACTCGCATCACACTTGACCCGCTTTGCAAATTGAGCAAATCGGTGTTTGGTGTCCCACATGTCCGAACATTAATCAGGTCATGAGGACCATTGACCTCCACATTCAACGCATCTCCTTTGTAGTAAGCTATTTTGTCCTTTCAGAGCCTACGCATCCTAGTGTCCCAACTATCCTCATGGACCACATGGGACATTTTGACCCGACTTCACCAATTTGTTCTTTGTGCAGCAATTTCAGCCATTCGGTGAACTCGTGTTCTTCCATCCTAAAGACCATCCGAGTTGTGAATACCTGAATTTTCTGATTCCCTCTGTGTATAGAGATTTCAGCTATGTGGGTGCTAGCTATACCGATGTCCCACGAACTGTTTGGGACAAAAATACCTGATTTTTCCGCAATACACTAAAGGTATCCATTTTTTCAGATTTTTTCCATTTTGTGTAACACCTTGAATTTTTTCCTTGGAATGGGGGGTTAGAAAAGAGTCAAAGGGGCCTTTAAAACCTAGTTTTTTCGGCTTTTAAAAATTTTTCCTTGTCGAGCCTTAGGAAATTTCGCAAGTTATCCAAATTACCTCGAGGAGTGAATTTGGGATAACAATTGGTTACAAGCTATTAAAGGTTAAAACCCAGAGCTCTAACTTAAATTCCTTTCTAACCACAGGTACATGAAGCTGGGAGCTGAAGATGATGCTAAAGATTGAGCTGCAATAGAAGATGGATAAAATATGAAGGTGAAGATAATACGAACCCAAGATAATGATGGGTTCTTCTCTTTAATATTTTTCTTCTAGTTTCATGTATATTTACCTCCTTATTTAGAGTAAACGTAAATTACATCCCACGACTTGTGTAGGAAACACTACATTTATTTATTAATAAATGACATTAAATTTTGTAATTGAGTTGTCTATTTCTATTTTCGTTCAGCTTTATAGTAAATATTGATAGTATAATCAATTAAACAACTCAATACATAGTTAATAGCACTTAAACATAAAGAAATGATAAGATTTGATGTACATGTAACTCAATAATGTATTCTTCTGTATGAAAAATGCAACTCTATTTTTTGTTATAGGATGAAATATCCCACATATGCTACGATTCCCTCCTTCATCAAGGCTATGCACTAGTCGTTCGGGGTTTCTATATTTCTTCGCTAAAGATGAATGTGAATAACAACACATGTGAGGTGTTGTGTTCTACAACAACACACATAGTTACATGTTTTCTTTTTTGTTTCAATTTGGTGCAACTCAAAACATTAAGAAACTACCCTTGTTCTCCTTTACTTAGGTCTATCACATCAATCCCTTCCATCTGAAACAAAGTTTAGAGTTGACCTTTTTTGCATTGGTGTAAAAAATTTCAACATTTCGGGTGATCCCGCGGGGTAAAGCTTCTTGTTAGCTTTAAGACCAATGCCTTGCTCTTGTCCATTTGGCATGGAGCCAAAAACCTATAAAAAAATTTTCTCCTTGCTGAAAAATAAACTAAAAATGGGAAAATATCTTGTTAACCAGATCATGTGCACGGAATGCACTTATTGAATTGAAAACGAGCTGCAAGTGTGAATGAAATACAATTTATTAAAAGTAAATCCTAATCTAACCTACACTAACAAGTAGTAAATTGAAGATAAACAAAGCCTGAAATAGGCCATGAAAAATAGATCCCCTTTCTCAAAAAACAAGGCCATGAATGCAACTTGGAAAATAGGTAGCTTGATAGAACAAAACAGTGACATATGAACCTTTAATATTTTCACAAGATTATTCCAAAAGTTGAGAAATACTTTTATTAGATTTGTAAGATGTTTTGAGAGGTTCTGAGGCTAGATCATGGGAACATAAAACTCTTCTTTGTGCTTTAAAAAATGCCCAAATTCTAGTACCGTTGTAATTGGCTTAAAATCAACCAAATACTGAATAGTAAATGGTCTAATCAATGCAAATAAACTGAATATTCGGATCTGATATGTTTCTTTGACTTGCATTTTATCACTAAGCACATCCTAAAATAAATCTAAACGTTGTTTTTACTCTATAAGTAGCTTTTGATCTTCAGGTACATTCTAGAATTGATTTGGACACTGCTATGCTTTATAAAAATGTTATACCTTATCTTTCTAAAACTTATTTGGAGTAATTTCAGCCTCTTCTAATTGTTTTACTATGACTGCCACAACTGAGTTTTTAGTTGTATTGTCAAATTATTTTCCACTATTCAGACCCATCATGCAGTCTAGAAACAGAAAATTATCTCCTTATTTTGCAACAGGTTCTTCTTCTATATTCTTCTTTAAAAATGATATTTCTAAAAGGGGAAAGAAACGATCTGCATCTATTGGGATTTATTGCTCCTTTTCATATCTAAAAGGATCTTTATTCTGGTAGAAGAATGGTGAAACTATAAAACTAGTGAGATTTATGGGTTGTTCCTCACCAATGCAATCTTCCAAATTTGACCAGAAATGAGCATCTTCACTGTCAATCTCTGCAACATATTCTATTTGAATCTCAACCTCCTTTCACTCCTCTTCATGTGAAACTAATTCTTCCCCCATTTCTGACTTTGTAAGATGCAATGGATCAATAACTAACATGAATATGGTGCCTTCATGCACACTACATTCAAAATACGAAGATTATTGATCATCTTTCACTTTTTCTTGATATGATGCAAAATTAGAATGTACCTATGGAATGTGTTCTTTCTCCAACTCTGGAATATGATCAAAATGAAATTTTGACATCAATTCCTACATATTCTACAAGAATTTCAGGTTGTTCTTTTCTTCGATTAGCAGCTCTTCCTTCATTATTTTCTGATCTATACCTTCATAAATTGGTACTACAGATCAAGGAGTAGTGGTGGGATGGTTCTCAACTTTAATTGGAAATTTTTGAAGAAAGGACTGGGGTACAAGGTCTGTATTTAGAAAAATAGTAGAGAAAAAGCTTGGAAACTTAAATTTGCACCCAAAATGTGATTGTGAAATAGAGAAGGCTAAAATTGTAACAGCCTGGAAACTTGGCAAATGATAAATGGGCTACTTTTGTTGGTAAGGAAGGTATTTGGGCACTAGATTCTAATGGGGAAGGTAAGTAGGAACATCCCTGTTAGAAATAAAACTTAGATTAATTCATCATTAGTTTATATTTGAATACATTTAATAAGTTAAAGTATTTACATTAAATACTTTAGACTTATGTCAATAGGTATTAGTTATCCTTAGTTATTAGTTAACTAAGTGATAATGTATTATCCCAATGTTTATGGGATCATGTTCTATCTTTCATATTTTTCCCCGGATGATTTACATGAGGGAAAATATGTTATTTCTACATATTTTCTTAGATTAGTTTATTTTCTTCCATATATTATGGATGACACAGAAGTTTTCCAATATCTATAAATATTGTAACTCTCTCATTTGTTTGTAATTCTTAATTTTTATATTAATAAAATACAAAAGCACCATCTTGTTATTGTGCAAAGCTTTTATGGCAGATATTGTTTTCAAGTATTCATTGTCAATATTTGGTATTAGAGCATTATTCTGGTCCAGATAGAAGTGTAAGAAGTTTTAGGGAATTTTTAGGAAAGTTTAGGGAGATATTGATAAATTACAGAGCTAGGAGGAGCCATAGATGCCCCCAACCATTTCACAGCCCCTACCTAAATCCACACCTCGGTTCATGGTTGATTTGGAGTTGAAGAACACTTTGATTGAAATGAGAAGCCCTTGAAAACCTAGATGTAAATATCTTGCAAAAGGTGACATTGTTTCATTCTTTGGTATTTTAAAAAAAATAAAACTTACCTATACCTACAATTTTTAAAAAAATTGGAAGCATTTTAAAAAAATGATATATAATATTTTTGATCTATGGGGACCCAATCTTTTCAAGCTCCCCTCATTACTTCTTCCTCCTCTTCTTTGTACGTTATCCTCTCCTTCCAAGCTTTGTCAAAAGAATTTTAAGCCACTTACAAAGAGATCCAATCCAATGTTGAAGCTTCTCTAAAAACCTGCACCTACCAAAGGATAAGAAGATAGGAGATTTCAATGATCTCCGATGTGCCAAATTTGTAATAGGGACAATAGTGCAATAAATTCATTTTCACAAGACCAAAAAGGATCCCAAAATAAATAAAATAATATTTTGGGGGGGGAGGGGGGTGTGCATGCTTTAAGGGGAGAAAATTGTTCAATTTTTTCTTCTACTGTTTATCACTTTTGACAATGGTTGTAATTATGGAACCAAAATTATTTTTCCAAAATTCTTAACTTTTACGTTCTGATAATTACCCAACATGGAAATAACAAATTGCATAGAACTTGATTTTGAAAATATATGGTCCATTGTTTCTGGTACATTAACAAGATTTGCAATAGATGTTTCACAACAAGCTATATTTGATCGTGTAAATAAAAAAGAAAAGTTAATAATGTTGTTTAGTGTTCTAGATGAGGTACAACCTAATATTCGTGAAACCAAAACAACAAAATAATCTTGGGACAAGTTAAAAATATTATATGATTTCAAAACTAAGAACACAATTCTTCATCTACAGAATCAACTATTGAACTTGAAAATGCAATCAACTAAGAAAGTTGAAATGTTTTTAAGAATATTAGCAACTTTACATGCATCACTTCAAGATTTGGAAGAATAAGTAACTGAAACATCACTTGTGCATATAGTATTAAGAGCTCTAGCTCCATCTTATATGATTTTTGTGACCATGTTAAACATAACTGGTCAAACAATTTTTTTTGAAGAGTTAGTGAATATGCTATAACAAGAGGAAGTTATTCACTCAACTAGTGAAATTGAAGAGTAGGCACCTGCTTCTAATCAAAAAGGGAAAAAATAGGCTAAGTCTAGTAAAAAGCCTCAGAAGTAAGGTAATCCTCAACAAGGCCAAAAGGACCAACAAAAATTTCTTATTTGTTGAAAAGGACATGAGTTAAAAAAATGTTGGTACAACACATTCCAACAAGGATAATCAAGTTTTAAAAATATTAATTACCAATAAACAAAATTTGGTCAACAACAAAGTAAATAGTGACAAAATAATAACAATTGGAAGAAGAAACCAACTCAACAAGTAAATGTAGCTAAATAGCAATATCAATTTGATGATGTTGACTTCCTATATTCTGTATGGTCAAATGAATTATCCAATTATAAAAATCAAATTCGGTATGTTGACTCGGGTGCAACTAGACACATGACAAGAAAGAAAGAATGGTTCTTCACAATGAGTAAAATACCTACCAAATATCATGTTTCTTTGGGTGATTATACATCATACAGTGCTAAAGGCATTGGTTCCATTTCACTACCACTTGGGCATCAAAATTTTAAAATTATAGATGTTCTTTGTATCCCAATTTTAACAAAAAAATTTATCTGTGAGTCAATTATTAGATCACAATCTCAAAATTGACTTTGATTGTAAAGGTGGTAAAAATATGTGCCTATTTCGAGATAAATCACGAAGCTCAATTTTTTTCGCAAAAGCTTCGAATGTGGGAAGAATGTTTCAGTTGGAGTTTTTTCAATGAAATGATCAAGCACTTGTAGCCAAGGACACATCATCAGCTCAACTATGACATCGAAGACTTGGACATGTGAGTTTTGGCTATCTTGACACACTTCGTCGATACAACATGGATAGGGGTTTACCACCACCAAAATATGGTACAGATATATGTTAGCATTGTTTGGAAGGAAAATAAAATAGAGCACCATTCAAACATAGTACATTTTGGGCTAAGACAAAACTTGACTTGGTGCATACTGATTTATGCAGACCAATGAGACTAGCCACTCTGGGTTTCAATATTTCATGTTCTTTGTTGATGATTTTTTAATAAAAATGTGGATATACTATCTTTCTATGAAATACCAAGCTTTTGAAAAATTTAATAAGTTCAAAGCCCTTGTTTGAATAAAGTCTAGTAGGAAAATAAAAACACTCCGCTCAGATTGAAGGGGAGAATACACTAGTAATGAGTTCAATGATTTTTTGAAAACACATATCATTTGTCATCTAATAGCTCCTCCTCACACACCACAACATATTGGTGTTGTTGAAAGAAAAATCATACTATCATGGATATGGTGCTTTGTATGATTGATGATGTAGGTTTATCAATAACATTTTGGGTCGAAGTAACTAAAACAACAGTCTATTTACTAAATAGAGTTCCCACTGTAGCTCTTTATGGAGTAAAACCACACGAAGCATGGTCAAGGCATAAGCCATCTATTTCACACCTTATATTTTTCGGATGTAAATCAAGTATGCACATTCCTAAGAAACAAATAACTAAGCTTGATATGAAATCATAAAAACTTATCCTATGGGGATACAGTGATGAATCACTTTGCTATAGTCTTATGAATCCAAAAACAAGAAGAGTATGTACACTAGTCAAGATGTTGATTTAATTGAGAAGAAATTAGAAGATGCTCCTTCCTTACACTCACATGCTTAAAAAATCATCCCTATAGTGAAAAAAGAGGATGGTAATCACTTTGATGATAACAGTGATGATGGGGATGATAATGAAATTCAACCTCCCACAGGAACCACAAAATATATGCCTAAATAGTATACAAGTATAATTAGAGATGGAAAATTTGATAGTGTCCCTGACACATCTATCACTGGAATGACGACTCGTAGTATGGATTGAAATGAGGTCACTTTGGCCTTAATGAGTAAAGTTGTTGAAACTATTGAGCCTTCCTCAGTTTCAGAAGCCCTATAGTCTAAAGCTCGGGAAGATGCTATGGATGCAGAATATAAGTCACTTATGAAAAATAATACATGGTAACCTACACATCTTCCACTAGGGAAAAATCCAATTAGATGTAGATGGATCTTCAAAAATAAGTACAAATTAGACAACAAAATTGATCATCATAAGGCTAGACTAGTTGCTAAGGGATATGCTCAAAAAGAAGGCATTGATTATTAGGAGACTTTTGATCCCACAGCTAAGATAAAAACCTCTAGGATAATATTTCATCTAGCTGCACAATTTGGTTGGAAAATACACCAACTGGATGTGAAAAGTGCTTTTCTTAACGGTAATTTACAAGAAGAAGTTTACATGACTCAACCATAAGGTTTTGTCATACCAATTAAAGAAGAAAAGGTATATAAATGCAGTAAATCACTATATGGTCTGAAGCATTCTCCTAGGGCATGGTACATAAAAACTGAAGAGCATCTCATTCAACATGGATTCAACAAGAGTCCATAAGATCATAATATCTATCTAAAAAAGTAAGGGGGGGAGATACTGATCGCTGTAGTATATGTCGTTGATCTAGTCATCATTTAAGGATCAATGAGGATGATTGAGTCAGCAAAGAAAGATCTAACATGATCATTTGACATGACCAATACCGGGCTTCTGCATTATTGTCTTGGACTTGATGTTTGGAAAAGAGAATATCATATCTTTGTGTCACAATTTAAATATGCTAAGAAAATGATCGAGAAATTCAATATGGTGGATTGTAAGCCATTTTCCACACCTATTGAGACAATACTTCAACTCTCTCAAACAGATCTATCACCATAAGTAAATGCAAATCTCTATCGGCAATTGATCGGGAGTCTCATCTACTTGAGTTACACTAGGTTGGATATCAACTATGTAGTCAACTATCTTTCATGGTTCATACAAGAACCCAGGGTTTCTCACTGGAAAGTAGTAAAGCGGATACTGAGGTACATGAAAGGAACTATGGACTATGGCCTAGAATACAAGAAGATTAATAACTTTCCTTGAAAGGATATTCAAATTCAGATCTTGCAGGAAACATAGATGATAGGAAATCCACATCAGGATTTGTATTCTTTTTGGGATCTGGACCAACATCATGGGGGAGTAAGAATAAGAATTTTGTTTCAAGATCCTCCATAGAATCAGAATATCATGTAGTAGGTGGAGTTGTCTGTGAAGTGATATGGCTGCAAGGTATACTTGAAGGATTTGGAATACAACATAAAGATCCCACCATCCTACATGTTAATAATGAAGGAGTAGTGAAATTGGTTTGGAATCCAATTTTTCATTATTGCATTAAACACATTGAGGTGTAGGTACATTTCATTCATGAACATATTCAAAACAACAACATCTAGCTCCAATATTGCCCAAAATATATGCAACGTGAAAGTGTCTTCACAAAGTCACTTGCTCGAGGTAAATTTGAGGTTTTTAGATAATTTATCACTTGTTCACTTGAGACCATGCTGAAATAAGGGGGGAATGTTAGGAATAAAACTTATCTTAATTCATCATTCGTTGATATTTGAATAAATGTAATAAGTTAAAGTATTTAATTTAAATACTTTTAACTTATGTCAATAGGTATTAGTTATTCTTCATTATTAGTTAACCAAATGATAATGTTCTCATCCCATTTTTTATGGAATCATATTCTATCTTGTGTATTTTTTTCCCAGATGATTTCCATGAGGGGCGATAGGGGCAGTTAGGGGCAATATGCTATTTCTGCATATTTGCTAAGATTATTTGATTTGCTTCCATATATTGTGGATGAGATAGAAGTTCTCCAATATCTATAAATATTTTAGCTCTCTCATTTGTTTGTAATGCTTGATTTTGATATTAATAAAATACAAAAGCTAAATATGTCTACTTAAGTTCATGAAAATCGATTTTTAGATCCTCATATATATTATGAAAAGAATCTTTTGCATAACCCTGATATTAAACAACATAACCATTGTCTTAATTATATTCATAATGATTGAAAAGGTTTGGGTTATGGGGATATTCATTCTGATAGGGGTCATAATATTGATCTGAAGGAGAATATGGATAAACAAGCTATGGTGGATATGATGGATACAATTCTTGGATACAAGAATTCCATCGAGGAATTTATTTCATGATTGCATGACCTCAAAAAAGATGTAAAAAATGAAATATAAGTTTGTTTCTCATGAAAATAGGCTTTTTAAAGGAAAATAACAGTTCTGAATTTTCTGGAAAAATACCTCAAAGGGTTGTAGCTGAAAATTTGATGTAACCTTGGTGATGAAAAACATTGCACTAGTATGAAATCAGAGTTATAGAGTCACTAGATGATTTCTGCTTTGGATCCTTAATATTCAAAACACATCAATACTTGTTCTTGTCCCACAAGGCATGCCAAAAACTGTTATCTAGTAGTGAAGGCCACATGGTGGCTAATGATTTACTTTTTGAAGTGGAAAACCTTAGAAATATGAAACTCTAACTACTGTGGTGTCCCATCGAGCGTGCCAAAAACTATTATCTCTCAAAAGTGCACCTTGTGTTGAGTGATAACATGTGTTCTAAGTTTTTCTTTGTCTCACTTGTGTAGATACAATTGAGAAAGTTCACGGGCTATGGGTATCCCTATTATGATGTGAATCTATGAGATTACAAGGTCGGTTCCTTCTTTGGATATATCCTAAACTAATTTTTTGTGAGGTTTAAGGATAAAAGATGGCTAAAACTAAAATTAACATGGGGTGATACACCAAAATTAGTAATGGATTTAAATGATAAACATGCACAATATATTGAGAAAAAGATAAGTGAAGCATGATCCAATCGGTTTCTGCTAATCCTAATACAAAATATTTTATGTTGATGGATAAGTCACAACAACACAGGAGAGAATTGCACACTAAAACTATAAAGAAACACAAATTTGTAGCAAGGTAAGCTTAATAATTTAGGGAATACAATTTAAAAGAGTTAATAAAATAATAAAAAACCACTGCAAATAATTATAAAGGACATAACTGGTTCTCATTCAAGGAAATATCTAACCACTGGCTTCAGCTCTCAATACAAAAGTCTTCTCCTATAAAAAAACTACCTTAAATTGTGATTTGCCAATGCACACAATATTTAGCGAAAATTCACCCCCATTCCCTAAAAATAGAGTAAATTCCAACTACACTTGGATGGTAATTTCAACCTTTTCAATGAATAAATAATAGATAAATCCTAAAATACACATGCTCTTAAAATGAAGCAATAACAGCCTTTTAATTTCAAAAATACATTCACATTCAAAATGTAGTTGACTTCTCTAATTCTACTTTAATAAAGTAATATGGAGGAATAAAATTGCTAATATTAACCTTTTCTTTTATCTGGAAGTTTAGTCCAAGGTGCATGCAAACACTTTTTCCTGTAGCACTTATTACACTAATGTGACATGCATAATTATGTCTTTTATTTTTCTCTTAGCAAATTTTTTAGGTTGAATTTTACAAGGTTTACGGTAAAGAATTTTTTTACTTTAATTGATGGTATGTGACCATCACCCATAATTGGCCAATCCTTGAATTTGGTCATGGCACATGTTACAATCATACATTATTGAACCCTTAGAATTCACATGACACATATTACTTTGACCAAGATAATGTTCACGCCCGTTTAATCATTATGTGGCATATATATGGTGATACAGACCTTAGTCTAAGGTCAAACAATGGTCATTGTTAATCATTCGTCTTCGTCTAGATTATTCAACAACAGACTATAGTCAATGCTTTAATAATTACAATGGGAAACCAGTCCCCTCTCCATGATGACTCACCCCTTTGGAAAGTGGGTGGAAATTGAACGATGAATTAGGGTTGCTATTCGTGTGTCACGTATGTACTTTTTAAAGCCTTGCACGTAGAGTTAGGGTAACCAATGTGAGTTAAGAAACCAAATATATAAAAAACCTAAACATTTTTTATCATTCTCTTGAGCTCACTTTGATGCCGAAGTCCTTGAAAAATTCCACTCGACGGCCATTGTTGAATGATTTTGAGCTCGTGTTAACCTCTCCTGTGTATACTCGACATGAAACGTGGTGAGGAACTTCGGACATTTCTACTTCCATGTGAAACATTTTGAAGATTTTGGCCGTCATTGATGGCCTCTTTAGCTTCTAGTCTATTCATTTATGTTCTTATGTTTTCCTCATTATAGCCACCATCATTCAGAGTTGATGCTCTCTATGTAATTTTATTAAAAGAACTGTCATTTGGAGTTTGTCTGTGGTCTTTTGGGTCATTGTAGAAGGAATAAGGTAAGGCCATTGTTATTTAACAACCACGTAACTGTTTCCTTTGGCCATTTGTTTTAAAATACTAATACTTTGAACTCTATTTTTCCCTTGCATTTTTATGTGATTTTAAAGCACTGTTGAGCTTGAATCTGGTTCTGGGTGCTAGTTCTTTGTATCTTTTTCCAAATATGGGGGAGGGTGTGAAACTTGAATGGCTTGGAACGTTAAGATTTAGGTCCGTTCTTTAAGGACGGTAAAGCATTCTCTTGTTCTACATATATATTTTTTGTACCATGGCTCGTAATGGCTTATTCTTAATGAACCAGATCACAGATCTTTTATTTTTGCACGAAAATACCAATAACTGGAACTTTGTTTGAGCTTTATTTGTAACCGTTTATTTGATTTAAAGGGTTTTCAATCTTTTGTATTTTAGTTCTGTAAGCTCTATGGTGCTGTGGTATGTTATTACTTTGCCATCATTGAATGCTTTCGAGCTTTGTATTGAAATTCTCTTCGTATATATTTAAGATTTAAAAATATATGTCTATCTCCTTTTTAACTGCACTTGACATAAGATTTTCAATGCATTACATGAATCTGCGATTGCTCTATCTGGTGTTTGAACTCACAGGTGTACTTTATTGTCACTTGAACTCTCTAGTTTTAAATATTCAGATATGGATCATTATTTCTGTTATTATTCAAGCTTCATTTATTCACAAAATTTTTGCCATTGTAGAACCTGTAAGCTCTATTTCCTTTCTCTGTTTCAAATCTTGAAAAGGGTGAGTGTTATTTGATATTTATCTTCATTCTATCCTTAATGAAAACTTGCACATAGGAATTATTAGTTGACTCGAATTCATTATCAACTTATAGCTTTTGTTTCAAATTGGGATGCACAAATGACATTGCTGTAACTTCATCTCCCTTTTCGTTCACTTCCTAGAAACTATTTTTTCTGTTTCTTGATCTTTCTTTCCCAAAATATATGGTTTGTATTCGATATTGAAAGCTGAAACTTAACTTGATGAAGCTCTTCCTGGAATATTATGTGCACTAGCTTGAAATGCTTATGCTTTCTGTGTTTGGATATAATAAAAAAATTTCACTTCCTTTTTGCCCAAAGTATTAATTTTTTATTAACTAGATCAAGTTAGTCTTTGTATGAATTGAAGGCTTTGAACTTTGATTATGTTTTATTTTGTTGTCATAGACATTGGTGAAAATATCTCCTACGTTTTTCCTCTACTTTATGAACTTGAATTTTAACACTCTGAAATAACTTTAAAACATACTTTGATTTGAATTTGATGATGCATTTATACTCCTGTGCTGCCAGTGTTTTTCCTGTTGGATTATGTAGTTTTATCATGATCTTGATCTCCTTATTGAACTTGAGCTTTGAGTTATGCATACCTTTTAGATGCTTCATTGCTGCAATGTACTTTATTTTCATCAAAATAGTACTTCCCTTTCCTGCACTTGCACACTTTGGAAAAATATTTAGAAAAATAAAAGGTTTAAAGCCTCTCTTGTATAGCATAGTGATTTTTCTTCTTGTATGTCCATATTATAAGAATATTCCATGTGCTTCTTTATGATATAATTCTACATACCATATTGTAGGAGATGTTTCTTCTTGAATTTAGTAGCACACTATTAAAGGTTAAAACTTGTAACGACCCAAAATTTCACACACGAACAACACAGTAAAAGACAAGATTTTTTTTTTTTGACTTGCTTCGACACACAACACGACACAACATGTCGTCACAAGGTTACAAACAACTCTGGGAACCACTTTGTTACGGGGATGACCACAAGGTCAGCACGGAAACGTTCACACTCAAAAGGATAATACACTTTTCTTTTTTGACAGAACAACATAGAAGTCCAACCACATGACACTCTCACAGCTAGGGCAAGCCACAGTAAGAAATGATTGAAGGTTATTTATTTTGATAAAACACCCTTTAACTCATGACTTATGTTTTCAGAAAGATTCAAGATATGATTCGTACAAATTCATCTTACCAACTGAGTTATTTTCTTATACACTGTAGAGTAGTTCACTTAAAGTCTTCTCCTTTATACTTGCTAAACTTACTTATTATCTTATTCAGTTCAGTTCAACAAACTTAAGAGAAAATTAGAAACCATTAAAGGAAGAAGGTCAAATTTTCCATTAGTTTTTACTGAGGTTTAATTAAGTTTTATACGTAATTATTTGCTTTTACTTAGGCTTACCGAAAGAGTTCACCCAAAAGGGAGATAAAGTGTTCACTAGTTTTCCCTTAGCTAGGGATATCAAGGATATCAATTTTAAAATTTTACTTTACAAGGATAGTTTCACCTTTGATTACTTCAGGAATCTCTTGTTCTCAAGTAAGTCATCTCTACATTAATTTATCTGAATATATATATTTAGTTAACTTCTATAAGGGTTAACCACTCCATTTAATTTTACTTATATCACATCATTACAAGGTGTTCAGAGAGTTTTGACTTAACACTTTATTCTCAAAACAAGGTTTTACAATACTTATGCCAATGTAATGATTGAATATCATTTCTCACCAAGGTAAGTTACTAGTCTAACAACAAAAGGGAAAGAACACTTCACCACGTAGTTTTCCGAACATACCAAGACAAGAGATCATCTAAACTCCTTGCAAGCAAAGTTACAAAATTTACAACGCATTGAACTTTCTACAAAGAACTTCATAATTTGAACTGATGAAACTTTTACACTCTTTTCCTTTAATCTACTCGCATAATCCATCTGCACAAATATTTACTAGAGTCAGTTTGCTAGAACTGAGCATGATAAGATATAAACCTCACCTAATAATTTATGCCATCTAGCATTTAAATAAATGAAAGTTTGCAATACTCCTTATCAAATAAAATTCTAACATACATTTAAAAACTTAACTGCACATCTCATGATAATACATTTCATACTCATTAATGTTCACTTCCTTAAGATCTGCTTACATAAGAACACAATTCCAAGTGACTAGATATACAACCTTAACCATGCAATCAATCATACTTAAATTACAGTAATAATAATAACGCTCACCTAATACCCTCGACCTACTTCACATATATAAGTATCCAACAATATTATCTTTCAATTAAATAAAAGCACCAACGACATTAAGTTTATATAATAAATACAAGTATCAATATTATATTATTCATCGATATTACCCAAGTATCAAACCTTCATAGATAATCAATGATATGTAAGTATAATTTGGATATTTATCTCACAATTTTAAGAATATACTTATGTTAACAAAGATTCCACCAATCCACAAGTTCATATATTATTTAGGTATCCTTTTGGTTGCTTATTCCATGCCTTTATATATTTCTTATTAGTAAAAGAGATCCAACTCATAAGAATGAGTTATGATCGACAATACTGTCATCTGTTGGTAATATGCCAAAGATACATTTGACTAGCTAAGATATGTAAACGCGGTCCAAGACACTATAAATACAAGTATCAACATTATCTCAACTCCCAATTGAGATGCAAGTATCAATTTTTTTAGCTAACATAATAATCATCGTAAATGCCAGAAAATATTCCACTCATTAACCAAGTATTGAAATAACATATTTATCCTTACTGGTTACCTGATAACATAATATACCCTATTATATAATTCAACCTCCACTTACATACCCCAATTTATGGGTATTAATTATTGTTCTATAAAATAAAGTTAAATAATTTTAGGTGGACTTATATCCTTACTGTCATACATGGTATGCACAGTCCCATTATGGTAGCTGTCACCTTTACTTAAGGCTATGCATGACTCCATTTTAGGGTAGTTATCTTAACTTCCCTATTCATCTGTTTTCCTATCAAAAAGTCCTTCGACAAGCTTCAAGGTCAAAGTATAAGATATATTTATAATTTCATATTTCAAGCATTTCCTGAATTCATATGCATGAGGACATCACATATCAATCAAAATTGAAGAATGTCGACATTCATGAGAGTTCGATGTATCCAATATTAATTTAAACGATTCAAAGATCCAAGTAGTGCCTCAAAATTAAGCCAAAGAATTATCCACATAGGATAATGACTTGCGTGCACAACATATTCGTAAAGGTCATAGAAAACCCATTAACGCATGCTTCAGGAGGGTTCCAATCTAATAATAAGCTCATAGTAATAATACTAGCAGAGGGCCTGGTGAGGGGTTTTCAATAATCCCCAAGGTAAATGATAATCGAATGACTTAGATGGAGCTATCTAGAAAGACCAATAAAACTAGTATGACTCTTCCCAAATAGAAGCCCCCAATCCTAATGGGAGTTTATATTATAATAAATCCATAATAAAATCCAAATACAGTCATATCGGAAATTCCCTTTTTCAAGCCATGTTCTACATAATATAAACAATACAAGAACAATTATAAACCTCATTCACGCTCCATAATATTTTCTACAGAAACCATCATTCAAAGGAATAATCAAGGCAAAAAGATAAACCAACATTATAAGATCAGTAGGCAAGAATCGATGTAGAGATTTCTTCTACTCAAATAGTAAATAAGATAAACTGTAAAGGGGCGGAGAGATCAGTTCATGCAATTATGATTAAAAGTCATTTGAAACCCATCTCTTTCTGTGCATCTCTTTCAAGAAAGAGTCAATATATGTAAATGCATGTTATATAATATCCAGAGTGCAAACGCTATTTATTTAGTAAAACAAAAACACATCAACATTCCAAAAGAAACCCACATCTACAGCATTCAAACAAAATTGTAGATATTGATTTATCTAAATGCTAAAGGAAATAAATCATTAAGAGAGAGGGTTAGGGCTTATCATGTCTATTTGGGGCTTCCTCAATGCAGCCACGTCGAACCAAGGCTCCAGCAGCTGCAACACATTCCAAAAACATTCATTTTCCTCAGCACGTAGATCTCTCATGCAAGCTTCATGGTAGCGCCTGGTACAGTTAGGGAGAGGGCGGCCAGGGAAGGAGATCAAACCCACGAACAACAAAAGCCAAGAGCACACCCAGACTCCACAATCTAGCCAACATCCTCCCATCCTGTGTCCAAAGGGGCATTAGTGCAGAACATGAAAGCATACCAAAGCACAAAAAGGGGAAACTTGGATTCGCACCAGGTGTGGAGCCACCCGTGAGGCATGCAACTGTTTTCCAAAGGCCGCAAAAAAATGATTTCCATGATTGTAGGGTACGCACAGGAAGGATCAGTAAAAAAATAAAGTCTTTATTTTCATTGTATGTGACTACTTGGTGTCTAACCTGATCCCTTCACATAGCAATCATGCAAACAGCGAACACCCACGAATGGCTTGAGCAAGCAGCAAGGCAATTTGTGCTTCATGAATATTCTGATATGAAATAGATCCACCTCTATAAGATTCTCTTCCATGAGTTACATCGTAAAACAAGTAAGGTCTCAATAGAGAATCTTTGCAATAAACTTCATCAGATCTCTTGGTAACACTCTCACTCTCCCATAGTCGATTTTGATAAAAAAATATCTTGAAGGAGAATCCCGAATTTTAGGATGCATTCGACACTGGATAGGTATCAACATAGTTGGACAACCTACTTGTTGGAAGCACTCAAAAAGGCTTCTACTATACTGCAACATACCTGCTGCCTGGCTAATGGATATTGCAGACCGTTGCTGTGGATTCCCGACTAGAACACACCTCGCATCACCCAATGAAAGTGGAGGTAAAACGCCTGCTTCACTAGCTTGAAGCTTCATCTATAACCACCATATCAAATCCACGGAAGAGGGGGAATAAAGTAAACCATGAAAAGAGTAGGTCGTGAAACTGTAGAGCAACATCCACCTATGCGCGGCTAGCAAAATAAAATAGCGCTCCTTTTCCCCCAAAATGCATCAGGAAACAACATAAAACCATGTCCCTATTGTGCTATCAGACCCTCATCTACGAGGAAGAGTAGAAGAAAAGGGCACGCATGATAGGATTCCACGTTGACCCATTGCATCATCCAATGCCTGGCCGTTTTTTTTTTAAAATACAGTGACTGGAAGTCACCCCTCCCTCCATGATTTTCAAACTTGACTCATAGTCGGGCTCCATTGAGTCGACCCATGCTTCTTGCCAGTATCCCTGGAGCCGGTGATCAATAAGATTTTTTTTTTCGCAGGCCACGACAGGGAGCCATGGCTGCAATTAATGAGCAAACCATCCAACTCAATGCTGTCCACCACCAACCAGGGAGAAAAGGCGCTTCACCCACTACCAATCAAGACCCCTACCAAAAATAATAAAATACAGTCTCCCACTGTCTCACGCCAAACATGAAATTAAAAGTTCATTAAAGAATTGACAAGCAATACCTCCCATCAGCCAACTAACCACATCACAAGGATAATACATTTCATTTCATTTTATTTTTGGAGCCCACGCTTTGGGGACAGGCCGCTTGCCAGGAGAAACAAGGCTGGTATACAAAACATGAATTTTAGAAATTAACAAGGGTCCATCAACATTAAAAAAAAATAGTCCCCACCTTCAAAGGCGCCACCACAATCATGCTCTTCCTCATTTGCGCAACGAGGCTCGATCAGCGGGAGCGAAAAACAAATTAAAAGGATAGTTTAAAGATATCAAAGGATGATGTCGATAACAATCGACATAAGGAAAATAATAACAAAACATAATCGTTGATCGATAATACAATCATAATGGCATTATTATTATTATTATTATTATTATTATTATTATCATTATTACTAGCAACCAACAGTTAAACTCGAAAAGGCGAAACACTAACGTTTCAAAGGAAATGCAACAACGTTCAACTCTAAGAAGAACGGTCATCGTAGAAGCAAAGGAGCAACAATGAACGGGGCATTACAAAACCCAGAGATCTAAAATAATTTGGTTTCTCTCCATAGGTACATGAAGCTAGGAACTGAAGTGATGTTGAAGATGGAGCTGCGGTTGAAGATGGATACAACATGAAGACAATGATAACAAAAACCCAAGCCAATGAGGGGTTCTTCCACTTAATCTCTTGCTTTCCATTTCATATACATGTACCTCCTTGTTTTGAGTAAACATAAGTTAGATCTCGTGGCTTGTGGGTTAAACACTGAATTTATTTATGAATAAATGACATTAATTTTTGTAATTGAGTTGTTTATTTATTTTGGTATTCAACTTTATGGTAAATATTAATTTTATGATGAACTAAATAACTCAACACATAGTTAACAACACTTAAACATAAATAAGTGATAAGAATTGTTGTACTTGTAACTTAATAATGTATTCTTATGTATTCAAATTGTAACTCTATTTTTTGTTATGGGATAAAATATCCCACATATTCTATGAATCATGCCTTCATCAAGGTTATGCACTTTTATTTCAGGGCTTATGTATTTTGTTGTTGAAGATGAATGTGAATGACAACACATGTGAGGTGTTGCATTTTACCAGACCACACATAGCTGCATGTTTTCTTTGTTGTTTCAATTTTCTACAACTCAGAACATTAAGAAATTTCCCTTGTTCTCTGCTGGTTCAACTTCAATCATAGGTGAATTTTCCTTTTCTTTTGGATTCTCCACTTCTTTTACATCTATTCAAGATTCTTCTTCAATGAATTTAACATCGCTACTAATTAGGACATCCATTTTGACTTGGTTATAAAATCTGTAAGATTTTGATTTCTTAATATATCCAATGAAAATGCACTTATCTTCATTGACATCCCACTTTTTTCTTCTTTTCATGGGTACATGTGCATATGGTACACACCCAAAAACTGGGAAGTGTTTAACACTCGTGTTTCTTTCACTCCATGCTTCTTGAGGTATCATGTTCCTCACAATCTTTGTGGGACATCTATTTAATAGATATACTTTTGTTCGAACTGCTTCAACCAAGTATTCATTAGGATATCCTCTAGCTTTCATCATGCTTCTTTTTGTTTCTTAAATGATTATATTATTTCTCTTTACTACACCATTTTGCTGAGGTGTATACCTTATTGTGAATTGTTTCTTTATCCCATGCTTCTTACAAAACTTTAAGAACTAATTTTGTATATACTCTCCCACTATACCAGTTCTCAACGTCTTTATATAATGGCGAATGTGCTTCTCAAACATCACCTTGAATTGTTTGAACACTTAAAATCCCTTTGATTTATTTTTCATGAAATAAACCCATTTCCTTATACTGAATTTATCTATGATTGTCATGAAATACTCTTTTTTAGAGAAATGGGGAGTCTTCATGGGACCACACAAATCTATATGTTTTAGCTCAAGAAGTGAGCTTTCTTTCCAATAATTACCTGAGGGAAAATAATTTTTTCTTTCGTTTCCCCAACATGCATGCCTCACAAAGCTTATCTAGTTTTTGAATAGGAGGCACTACTCTAACCATTTGCTGATTATAAAGAACATGCAGTCCACAAAAACTCAAATGCCCATACCCAAGGTGCTTATATGCACCCAAAATAACATATGTTACATTTTCTGAGAATGGTTACAAAAGTCCCCAATGATTATTTATGTCCTTTCAGAACATGTTCGAGTTCCTATACCTAATCACAGTGTATAGTTGTATCTTAGGCATCCCTATTTAGCTTTTACACACTTTCTTCCATCTTCCTGCTTCATTTTATGCATGCTTTGGCCTTTAGTGTCAGGACCACAACCCTTCCTGGGAAGTGGTTCTGAAACTACCACCCAGGTAGGCTGGGGGTCCCATGATTGGCACCTTGTGCAGGTTGGTGATCTTACATGCTTTTTCTAAAATTCTTCGTACATGATTTTAACACACATGATTTCACTTAACTTGACTTCTAGGGCATATTTTTGAGCCAAATTACCTAAAATTAGTCTTGATTTCTTTGTATTCCTTCCCCCTTCTATTTTCAAATAGATTTAGTTAATTTTAACTAACTCTTTACCCAATGATTTAGCACTCCAAGGTGTCTTGTGGATGAAGGCACATCCCAGAAAATTCCTATATATTCCATGTTTGTATTCAAGAAAAATTCGTGAGAATTTTGTGTATCTTGCATAGTATTAATACCTCAATCCTGCTAGAAATTACATAGCCAAGCTCTGTTCACTTGTGTTATCTCTCTTCCACTAGCATTACAACCAAACTACCTTCAAGCTTCCATTATTGAAGTGATTTCTCCTATTGTCACCTTTGCATTCCCCATTCCTTTGACTCATATGGACACATAGAGAAAGAAATGATAAACTGATGGAACAAGTCATTAGAAAAATGGATTTACCTTTGTTATGTGAATTCCAAGTTGGAGTTATTGTTTCATTTCCGTAATTTCTATAATTTATCTTTGTTACGTCATATCAAATAGAGTAGAAATAAATTTCCTTTTAGTTAGAAGTAATTAGTTAATTTCTAAAAGGGTTTAAGTCATTAATAACAAATCCCAATGACGGATCCTCTTCTTCTAATCCCTATGGATCTGAAGGAGAGAATATCTATAGGTGGTTGTCTACATTACATAGATCTTTTGGAAAAGTTCTTGTTTTAAGATAGATTTGTTTCAATACACTCAACATAGGTAAATAACCACACCGGGTTATATAGTTTGTTTATTTTTAGTGTAGAAATAGATTTGATTATTTAGAATCCAAGAAAATTATTTTTTGTGATTGTAATATTTCATTTTTGTGATTTTTTTAGATTAGTTTCATTTCAGTAGTAACATAGATTTTTATTTTTAGCTTTGTTATTTTGAACACTGCAAATTATATCAACACTTAGATCCAATTTAGATAAAAAAACCATTGGGAATTTACACTACCCATTCATAGCCTCTAAATATCCCCTTTGCAAATTAAGCTACCAAGAGATCACACTAACAAATCTTAGTCACTAATCCTCATATAGTTACCTATCCACACATTCAACATTAGCTGCTCCGGCATGACCTCGAGCGGTCAAATGTGGTTGAAGGTTGCATGTCAATTTTCGTACATATAACTTGTCAAATGATTTTTTGATCAATATCTATTTTTTTTAACGTTGTTGCACCTGCTACACTTTGTGTTCTCAAGGGAAACATTCTATTTTTTTTTTCATCTATACTACTGCGATAATATTTTTTCTTCCACTTTTATCATATAATACGCATTCTCCATTTTCAAACCTCACCTTATATCCATTTTCGACAAGCTTCCTAATACGTAAATTATTATAGTTCAATCTTCGTAGATTTTTTTTTGAATATGCTTCATGTGTCCTTACTTTGTGAGAATGGATACAATTCCTTTACCCATCACAAGAACCTTGTCATTTTTTCCCATTTTCACTTCACATCAGATTGATTAATCTATGTTATTAAACATTTCTTTGTTTCTACAGATATGGTTGTTACATACACTATACAAAAACCATATTTGTTTTTATTACTTTCTCATCTACATTGCAAGTTAGAAGAAAAGTTCCACTCTTTTAATTCTTTTTAGGTTCATCTTATTTTGCATTAGTAAATCTTGCATTATGATTTTGATTTCTCAAATCATATTATATCATTCTACATTCACTTGCGTAGTGTCCATAATTTTTGCAATACCTTTGATTTTTCATACCTCTGTGAAGAACCACCTTTGGAAGTGTTGTTGCTCATTGATTTACTTCTTCCTCTTGTTTTTGGATCTTGATGGTGGTTGTGTCTTCCACCTTCTTTCTAGTTACTAAATATTCCTCTTCCTTTATTACATGCTCCTCCCCCTCACACTAAATTTTTTATTTCTGTTGAAGTCTTGTTCATGGGAGGAGTTAGATATCCTACTCATCCTTTGTTCATGGGTTTCCAAGAACCCATTAGCTCATCAACGATCATTTGTCTCGAATCCTTAGACTTCTATATTGCAAATAAAACTTGATCAAATCTACTTGGAAGGATCCTCAATACCTTATATATGATCTTATGATCTTAGAACGCATCTCCATCACTCCTCATTTGATTAAAAATGGTCATTGTTCTTGTGAGAAAATCATTTACAAATTCTTACTCTTTCACAAGAAGAGTCTCCAAATCTCTCCTTAACATCTGTAATCTGACTACCTTCACTTTGTCACTGATTAAATAAAATGTGGTAAAATGGTAGTTAATCTAAACTAGGAACAAAAGTAAATAAATATTGAAAGTGACCCAAACAAATAAGAAGGTAGATATGTAAAACCCTAAAGTACAAAGAGAGTTAGAAATGTCTCAGTTGATTCGACGAGATTGTTAGACTATATCACATATATGGGTAGAGAAATATGAGGAGGATACGAATGTGTCAAAGTATAAAAAGTGCAAGTCTATGCAATCATAGTGGACTAGGATGGCTGAATATGTACATGGGCACTTATGAGCACCCTAGTCTAGAATATGGATGCCCTCGTCTATGAAAAATCTCTATAACGTTCTTCTGAGGTGTCACTTGATGGTTTATTGTCTTTTCTCCCTATCAAACTAACTTCCTTACACTGCACTACATGTTGTTGTTAATCAATCATGAAGAAAAGACTTGTAAAACCACATGACAAATTTCAACCCTAAAAAAATAAAGATGCATATGAAGGGGTCAGAATCACCTCATCTGCCACAATGGTAGACGTAATAACTTATCACTACACTACAACTCAAAGATGATGTAGTTCTATGTACTTGTGTGGGTAATCATACCATAGGTTATCTTGTACAATTCATACTTTTTTAAAGTAGAGAGCACTAACTATGTGTATAAATGTATTAGAATTGTGGATAGAATAGACAAAAATTCCTTCATATGCAATGTGATGCAGATGAACCATCCTTGTGCCTTATAATGGAGCAAGATGGATGAAAAATTGATTTAGATGGGTGTAACCTTAAATTATGATAATAGTACCTAGTGCTTGGTCCCTCATTATGATCTCATAACTTTATATTTATATGGTTCTCTTGTTCCGATTTAATAACTAACCCCTAAAAGGATGACCAAAAGAAATATGAAATGTTCAAACAACTAGAAAGTTCCTAAAAAGTGGCGAGAAAGTGGAATGAGGATCATGGCAGCCGACTAGGACCAAGGAAACTTTCAGCACCTGACTTCAATCTCACGTGCCATAGTAAGAGATAAAAAAATGCCAAATGGCATAACTAGCTAGGTGAGTAGATGCTGGAGGTCGGTAGTGACAAGAGAAAGAAAAGTAAAATGGCCAAAAGATAAGGGTTAATTAGTACTTTCTTCACTCAAAAACCATATCAATATTAGTATGAGACGGGGACTAAATAATGTCTAAAGTGCATTATTTAGTGTTTATATTTTCTCCCACTTTTATTATTGAAAAGAAAGCTCAGTAACATAAAGTAGATAGAGATGCATACTTGATAATATGTGTAAAGTGATGTAGAAACACATTGAAGGACTAGAAAAAACATTGATTGACAAAAAGATGATTAAGTATGGAAACTAAAGATGTAAAAGTGTAAAAAAAAGTGATAAGAGTGAAACTAGGGTGGAAACACATGTGGAGTTACTAATGTGTGATAATTTACTTGTATAGTTAGTATGTTGTGTGTTGCCACAAAATGTCTTATATTTCCCCCATTGTTGGAGTTGTTGATGTTGATTGCTTATTTCTCATACAAACGTGCCTGCAAATAGAAAACAATCAATAATTCAAATACACATGTATATATGTATAAACACATATAAAAGATGCATGTATATGTATATGAAATCATGTAAATGTAAACTTTGTCAAATGTGCACCTGATCTATCTCGAGAGAAAAAACGTAGAAAGAGGATATCATGTCTTGGGTTTTTTGGGCCATTTGACGCCATAGGCCAAAGAAGTGTAGGGAGGAACTTCACTGTATCCTCCAACCTGTAATTGGTTCCTTGAATATTTGTGTAGAGATCTCTATACTGCCTAGTTTTTAGGGTAATGCAATGCCACTAGCTAAAGTAGTGTAGATAGGAATTCTGTTGTATCCTCTAACCTTTAACAACTCCCCAGAATGTTAAGGACAACCATGTCCTGTAAAATCCTTTATGTACGGGGATTTTACACTTATCTTAACCCACTCGTTGTATAACCCAGAATGTCAAGAAAAAAAATTAACTAAACTTAACTGGTGTAGAAGCACTATGTAATATGAAAAAACCCCAAATGATGCCCCACCTCTTTGAGAGCGCATGCGACATCGTTGATAGGATAATACATCCCTGAAAGAGGACCAACTATATGAACTCTATAACTCTTCTCTGTAGGGGAAAATGAATGCACTTGGTAGAAGCCAAGATGTGCCCAAGCAAGAAGGCTAGCAAAAAAAGTGTTAGTAAGAAAAAGCATGCATGTACAAAGAAATCCGTAAGCTACCAAGAAATATAGTAATGTAAACACACAAAAAGACCAAGCAAACCGTCAAAGCGGGTGGAAAACATGGGACACCACTCATGATGTCGCAAGACACACAAGTCCATAATGGTCCTATATAATAAACAAGTGTGCATAGACAACAAAAGACAAGACCTGCATGGAATAGAAAAAAAAGCAAGTACAAACAAGAAGTATCCATGAATGCAAGGAAACCTTCAAAAAAAATGTTGTAAATGAAGCACCCATTAGAATGTTATAAAGATAACCAATATGTCAAGAGCATGCATAAGAAAATAATGAAAAATTATAAGGAAAAAATGAAAAAATAGCACCTATGAGAGATGAAAGTGGATTTCCCCAGCAAGTGTTTTATGGGTGTGGTAGAATATGAGCATCCATGTTGTGTGTAAGAGACCTGTATCTATGATAAAAATTAGAAAAGGTGTGAACACACGTGTATGTATGGTATACATAAATAAAATACAAGAGACCTATCTATCATGTGTAATAAACCAACCATGAACAAGAAAATTTAAACAATAGTAAAAGCAACCATAATATGCAATATGTTGTGATTGGATGGAATGGAATGAAATATGGATGATAGGAGTTGCATGCCCTCCCAAGTGAATGGATTTTTATGTAGTGAGGTTCATTTAGTATTCCCACAGTAGTAAAGAATTAATTATAAACGAGATTCCGTCACTGAGAAATGGTTGAATAGTTTTTATTGTGTCTAACATGTTATGATGAATGTGTATATGTGTTGTGAAGATATGTGAACTAGAGATGATGTGTGCGTGACCATTATAGCTGAAGTGTATATCAATACAAGTTTTTATCAAGCAGGTGAAGATGCATCCTAAAGGGTATATCACTACAAGATGAATAAAAGGAGGGGTAATATATCCCAAAGATGTATATCACTACAATGCGATGGAATAGGTGATCATTTAGCCTATAACATATCTCAATAACATAGGAATTTTTATCACTGAATCACAGCACCCCTGTGTTTATACAAGTGCATATACTTGAACTCATGGTGTGATTGGATAACATGGGTACTATCTCCAAGTTGTGGGACTTGCTACTTGAGATAGACTTCCAGAGAAAGCTGGTTCTTGCTCCTAAACTACCTGCCACAATCTACTCTAATGCAGGTTAACTAACTATTCTAATCTAAATTTCCAAGGGACCAGAGAGAGAGAATGCATAAAATGAAAGCCTACACTAAAGTGGTGATACACCAGAAAAGGAGGGTGTGAGATTAGTCTCCAAATGCGTGAAATACAGAGGTAAAGTACACACTAGAAGAGGTGATGACAGTTTCCATAATCTAGCAAAATGCATTCAAAACGATATTCCAAGCATACACAATGATAATGGATCCCTGCAAGAACATAATAATAGACACAATATTCTTGTAGAAATATTAAAGGGGCAAGAAGAATGCAAGAAAACACAGCAAGGGAAGATATATCCACAAACTGATATTTTATTGCTTCATGATATGCACAGTTCAATCTATTACAGGATAAGGGCCTGGATCACCATGCAAGGAGTACACTACAAGGTCCTGTAGCACATTGGCTTCACAAAGAAATTTTTACAGAGCTTTGCTATCTGAAAACTCCCCTCCTTTACAATGAGCCCAACACTCCAATTTATAGAAAAATAAGAAGGGAAAGAGAAGGGAAAATGGAAATCCCAAAATCTATCCTTCAACCACTTATAAGAGGCATTAAATGGAGTAAAATGATTATATATTACTTGCAAAAGGCTCCCCATACTGTCCCAGGTGCTGCAGTAGAGAAAGAATGATGACCATGCCTCTTAATTGCACTCCCAACCACCAAATGAAACACTGTTATGAACTCGGCCACATTTTATAAAAAATCTCCATTGATCTCTCACCAAATATGGAATTTATTTATTGTTGTGCATCGGACTCGGAGCCACGATTCGAACGGTAGCAATTTTGTGTGATTTCATTGAGAAATGCAAAAGTTATGGCCTTCTGAGTGTGGGTAGCTATTTTGGGTCTGGCAGGTGTTTTCTATCATTTGACGGGAATGAGCATTAACTGACTAGAGTCAAATATGTTTCTTTTATTTAAATATATCTACCCTCATTAAAAATCAGATCTTGGAGTCAAAATTTATGGCCGTTTGAAGTTTCACGCGTCAAACGTTGACTTTTCTTCTTTGCCTTTGGCCGCTTCGACTTTTCGCGTCCCACGCGTACCTTTGGCCCGGATGTCCCAAACTGCCTTGGACGAAAGTCTCATGTTTCGGCTGAATCAGCCGGTTCATGTCCTCCACGTACTTCTGTCCCAGATGTCCCAAACTTGACAATTTTTTCTCTCCGCCGGTTCAGATTTTCATGTCCCTCGCGTCCCGCGTGTACCTTTGGCCTGAATGTCCCAAATTGTCCTTCGGCTTTTCATCCAATTCACGTCCCGCGCGTACCTTTGGCCCGGCTGTCCCAAACTAGGCAAAAACAGCACTTAGTTGATTTTTTCCACTTTTCGGCCGGTTTGCGTTTTTACGTCCTGACGTCCCAACTGTCCCAAATGCTGCACAGACCGCTTGGCGGCTTTTCGGCCGATTCGTGGTCCAGCGTCCCAACTATCCCAAGGACTGCCTAGGACAAGACTTAGCTGATTTTCTCTTTATTTTGGCACCAATCTTGGCTTTTACAATTTTTTCACATTTTAAAAACTTGCTAGGTTTTCTTCTTGGACAGGAGAGTTAGAAAGAAGCCGAGGGGATACCAGAAACATGATTTTTTGCCTTGAATCAATATAATTGCTTGGGACTAAAGAATTTTATGCATGTTATCAAAATTACCTTGAGGGGTGAATTTTGGATAACAGGAATGTCACAGGAAGAATGAATGAATGATAAACATGTAACGAGTATAAAGTCCATTTGATTGGTAAATCCTAGGCAGTCAAGTATGGATTGAGGAACTAAACTGCATCATAGGGTAATGAGTGTAGCGTGTTGAAGACGATGTAGTATGTGTGATGATAATAGATGAACACATGATGTGTAAGATGTGTGGAATGAAATGTATAGGATGAAATGCAAAAATGCATAGATACACTAATAGTGTGATATGCATGTTATGTAATATGTATGATGAGTAGTATGTAATGCTAGATGCAAGTGTGAAACATGTATGATGAGGACTAGTACGATGTATGATGTGTAGATGCGTAAATGTCAGAATGTTGTAAACTAATTATAGAATGTGTGATGTAAGATGTGCGATAGATTTAGTGTGTAATTATTATTATGGAATGTGTGTGGATCATGTGTAATAATCCCTCAATAGTCAAGTGTGAACTGAACCACAAGACTGTGTCATCAGATAATGGTTGATGGTAAAATGTGTGATGTGTTTTCCTATGCAAAGATATTGATATATTACTATGAAATTATGAGAGATATATTGACACTAATATGAGGGGAGGATGTGTATAGATGCTATGCCCCAAAGTATATTATTATGCATGCATTTTGCTATTATTGATGTTAAACAAAAAATACATAAGTGATGTTTGAATTTGGTGAAGTATATATATTTTGTAAGATTGATTAAATTATGGGTTGAATAATGAGAGATCATATGGTATGCGTGATGAGGGATAGAAAATTGTAGATGTATGTATGTATGAGTGATCATGTAATATATAGATATGTTAATGTAAGATGATACTAGGTTTTTTATTGCAATTGAACCCTCAACAATCATAAAAGAACACTAAGAATATTAGTGTGTCATCAGGAGGTAGGGTGACAAGATTCAACTACCAAAGACCAAGTTTATGTGAAGTGGTGGGAATATGGTGGGAAATTGTAATGGTACGACCATGAGGTGGTGGAATTTGTGATGCATCTTGATGAGAAATAAAAGGACTAGATGCTTTGACAATAACAATTGGCAGTTGAAGTGGTTTAGGATGGGGGGTATCTTGAATGGTGGTGACATTTTTTGTTTGGATGATGTTGGTGAAAGTTTTATAGGGGGCCAAGTAGCACCAAGTTGTAAAGGAGGTTGTTTAGATTTACATGGAAATGATGTAGATAGCTTGATTGGAAGAGAAGGTGAACCATCCTTGAGAGGTCAAGTGGATTGAATAGGTTGATCTTAAATGACCAAATAAGGTACCTTAGAAGTGATAATCCTACACTCATTATATGTAGAAGGAGGAGATTAAGGCACCCATTGAGATGTAGAATTTGTAGATGGACATGCAACAAAATGTTTTACAATGAATGAGATAAAGCCATGGTGCTCAAGATGTTTGATTATTTGTTGTAAATCATGAAAATAATTTTCATTATATCCATTGATTCAGTGATAATTTAAATATGGAGTAACTTGATACTTTGCTAGTCGATAAGGAGGATAACAATGAGTATGCGGTAATGTGATCAATTTCTAGTTAAGGAGCTCAATAAGAAGGTCATGTTGCTTAGTGTTGTGATCAATAATGAGAGGATATTGTAATGGTATAACCCGATGATTTCTAATCTGAGAACATGTAGTAGACATAGAATGAGAATGAGGTGTAGAAGGAGAACAAACATGTGCTAGAGAAGCATTGTTTAGCTGTTGAATTTTAGATTTGAGAGATATGATCATGGGTTCCATAGCCTTAAAATTGTCTTGAAAAAAAGAATGTAAATCTTGAATTGATTGCAGTATGGGTTGATTAGATGTAGGGGCATGAAGAATAAGGACATCAGATAGAAGATGGAAGATAAAGCTTATTTTGTTTGGTGGCGTATCTTTAGGACGACACATAGAGGCTAGTTCTCTTTGTAGAATGACTTGATAGTCGAGATACATTTTAAATAAATAAGAAAAAAGAACTTTAGGATCTTTATGACTCATGATAGAGAAAAGATGAGGATCCGATGAATGAAATACGCGGGGTTCACCAAAATGATTAAGTAAAATGTAATAAAATGGTATTTAATCTAACCTAGGAACAACAATTAAAAAAGAAGTAAATAAATATAGAAAGTGACCCAACTAACTAAGTAGATATGTAAAACCCTAAAGTGTAAAGATATTTAAAAAGGAATTAGGTGATTTGATGAGCTTGTGAGACTGTGTCACAGAGATGGGTGGAGAAAGAGGAGGACAAAATGAATTTGTTGAAGTCCATAAAAATGTAGATATGGGAAATCTGAGTGGACTATGACTCTTGGATAGGTACAGGGGCACATATGGGAGCCCAAGTATACATTATATGTGCCCTTGTCTATGAAAAATGTATGTAACCTTCCTCTGAGGTGTCACTATATTGTTTGCTTCCTTCACTCAGTATCGCAGTAACTTTACTGCACTTCATTGTATGTTGTTGGTAATTGGTGATGAAGAAAAGACCTAAAAAACCCAAAGACATGCATGAATCCCTAAAAATATAATGATGCATATGAAGGGTTTGGAATGACCTCACTAGTCATAATGGTGGAACTACTAGCTGAGCATTGCAATACATCTCCTACCTAATGTAGTTTTATGTGCTTGTGTTTGCAATCATGCCCTAGGTGCTCTTTTTCTAGTCGTAATTTGTGAAAGTACTGAATAATAACTATGTGTAGAAATGTAATAGAATGGTGTATATAATAGAATAAATTTCCCTCCTATACAGTTTGATGTAGATGAACCAATATTGTACCTTATGATGGGGCTAGATGGATGCAAATGATCTTTTAATGGATGTAACCTTAGTGTATGATAGTAGTTCCTAGTGTTTGGTCCCTCATTATGCTCTTATAAATTTGTATTTATATGGTTCTCTTGTTCTAATTTTGTAATTAACCCCGAAATGGTTGACCAAAAGAAATATGAAATGTTCAAATAGATAGAAAGTTCCCCCAAAAAGAGGAAAGTGGAAATCATATCAAATCTCCTCTACTAGGACTAGGGTGCCTATCGGCGCCCAGGTACTAGTTTGGGCACCCAAGTAAGAGATAAAATGACAGGAAATGGAAGAATTGACTGGGTGAGTAGATGTGGGAAGCCGAAAGTGATAACAATAAGAAAATCAAAATGGCCAAAAGAAGGGTGTTAATTAGTACTTTATTCCCTCATAAACCATATGAATAGAAGTATGAGACCAGGACTAAATAATGTATAAAGTGCATAAGTTACTTCTAGTAAATGCCATTATAACTCAACCCAAAAAATAAAATCTCAAACCTATGAGCTACCCACATTTCTTTTTCTATGATACAAAATTTGTTGGCGAAATATGGTGCCAAATGAAACCAACACAGGGAAAGAGACAGACAAAACACAAAAACAAACAAAATATAACTATTATATTCGATTTAAAAATATTCTTACAAACTCATAGCTATGGCTCTCCACATTTCATTTTGTTTTTGTTTCTCTTCTTATGTCCAATTTTCTACTTCTTTTTCTTGCAAAAAAATTAATTCTACTTTCATGTTGTTGCACATATCTATAATTTTTATATTACCCTCTCTGTTATTTTCCTTGATTTATGGCTCTGTATTGTCCTCTATATTATCTCATTCTTTGTATTATGTTGTTGTTTATATTTATTCTCCTCTCTTCCTATAATTGTTTAGCCAATTTTATAGCTCCTCATGTCATTCAAAAGATGTTGGCCTTCAACATAGACTACAAATATATATTAGCTCCACCTCTTCGCAACTTTTACATCTTCTTAAATCCATTGCCATTAGTTTCACTTAATATCCTACATGTGTCAATCTTATATTGGTTGCGGTGTCATTCTTTATATATCCTTTATCTTGCAACGTGAAGCTCTGACCAATCGTATAGCTCAACTATCGTGGAAATTGTCAGTCTTCTTTGTCAGACTTGCGAAGCCCAAACAAATGAGGATGTTCCATGTTCCTTGTATATGTTAGATTTCGTTTGTAGAGCTTGTAACAACAAGAAGTACCATCCAATGGGAAATATCCACACCCTTTGGACTTATAAGTCCTCCTAGCCTTGTGTTAGTCTATGATTGGTTAGGACTTCACATCACAACTCTGAGATTTTCTTAACTAAACTATTGGCTCCATTAAAACATGCTTATGTGTCTCTGCATTAGTTGGTCAATAAACAACCGCTGACTACTTTGAATTAATAAGACATGAAAAAATGTAAGATTGCAGCTTATTCCACAGAATTCACGTCCATCTAAAATATCTACTAAGGAGAGTGCCCGAAATTTGACACGTGTTGGTCATCACCCGTTGGATCTTCACTAAGTCACTGCCTCTAAACTCGCCTAATATTTCAACCTTTCCGAATTGATTTACGAATCCAGAAGAAATATAAAATATGACTCATTCTGAAGCCTTGACGTCTGCCGAGCCCAAAGAGTTTTAAGGAAGTTGGAAACATGTCATGTGCAATGTCGCTTTGGCAGAAAAATACAAAATACTCCGAGAGCAAAAAATATGAATAAATGCCTGTACGCGAGGAAGATAGAAAACGGGGGAAAACAGGTATAAAAACCTGCGGGCAGCTCAAGATTACAGAAACTATTAATTATGACACCTGATAGAAATAACAAATCAAATACCACAATCTTAAATGAGTTGTATTATCAAACTCAAAATGATGATTTGTATTCTTTTTTTACACTTGTACTCATTCTAATCTCATTTATTTAAAAGAAGAAATTAAAAAATAAGATTGGCTAGAAGCAATGGACGACGAAGCTGCTTCAATTGAATAAAATTCAACATGGGATATTCATGAACTTCTAGAAGGAGAAATTGTCATAGGTGTAAAATGGGTCTACAAGACCAAATTCAATGTAGAAGGTAATATGCTTGAATAGACATTAGTTCAACTATCTTGGCAATACTATCTCGGAACAACATTAAGCTGTAAATACTGAATAAATCATTATATGGACTTAAATAAACTCCAAGGGCTTGGTATATAGAAAAAATGACTCAAATTTTTCACAGATTGGATTTATCAATGGTAGTACAGAACTAGATATTTATGTAAAAATGAAGGAAAAGGGTCATATTCTAATAGTCTTATTGTATGTGGACGACATAATCAGTATAAGTAATCCATAATTGACCTATTCAAGTAATTTATGATGAAGGAATCTGAAATTACAAAAACTGGATTAAGGAAATAAGTTCTAGGAATAGAATTCTATCAATTTGAAAATGGCATTTTTTTATGTTAATATAAATATGTCAACGATATTTCACTTGACAAACTCCAAGCTGGTATCCACACTTACAGCCACAAGATTAAATATTAGCATGGAAGATACATTATCCCATGTTGATCCTACATTGTACAAAACAGTAATGAGTAGTTTAGTGCACTTTACAACCACAATGCTTGAAATCATTTATGGTGTTAATCTCATTCTCAGATTCATTGTATGAGCAAACAAGTCCCACTGGATAGATGGGAAATTATAGTAAGATCTGTATGTGGCATAAAACGACTAAGGAATTTTATATAATGCCAGAAACGAATTCAGGTTAGTTTGATACATGGAGAATGATTGGACATGTACCATTTATGGTAAAAAATACACATTTAGATATGCGTTGCATTTTGGATTGGTGAAATTACATCATGGTAATCTAATAAAAAACTAATTGTTACTCTTCCTTTTGTAAAGGTAGGGTGTATAGTCTCAACATCACTAGCATCTCGGACAATATGGATGAGTAGAATTTTAGAATGCTTGTAGCATGAGAATTTTGAAGCAACTATAATTTTGTGTTACATCAAATCATCGACTTCTTTGTGAAAATACGATGTGTTCCATAAACAGACTGGAAGAACATAGATATAAGAGGTGATTTCATTTTTGAACTATTAAAAAATGGACTACTCTTCCTAGACTATTACATATCAGAAGATCAAGTTGTTTATACATTCACAAAACCATTAAGCAATGACAATTTTGATTATCTCCAGGAAGGTATAGGATTCATTATTACTGGTATTTTATATTAAATGTGAGAGTTGCAGAACAGAAAATCTTAACCACTTGTATCAATCACCCACCCAATCTGATTATTTTCTTAAAGTTTGAAAATATCGGTATGTTGTCTGGTATTGTGCATGACGCATTTGATATTTATAGCTGGTAATTTAATGAAGACCGTGCTATTCTAGTTAGTTCCTAATTTTATATAAAGAAGGTTCTCTTTCATTCTAAATATAAAATGCAAAGACAAGACTAAACGTCCACTGTCTCAATTATAATAAAAAGTTTTTCGTATATGCTTTTATATATTTTTTCATTCTTGT
This sequence comes from Taxus chinensis, assembly GCA_019776745.2. Lineage (NCBI taxonomy): Eukaryota > Viridiplantae > Streptophyta > Pinopsida > Cupressales > Taxaceae > Taxus > Taxus chinensis. The sequence continues at coordinate 195,265,726 of CM034151.1, forward strand.
TTTCATATATATATAATATATATATCTAATTCCTGTAATGCCTGCTAAAACAACCCACTTGAGACCTAAGAAACAACCTAGGATAAGTTAGGAAAATTATGGAATATATATATGTATATATATATAAAGAATCTACAACCAGGTTACAAGGTAACAGCTGCAACTAACAAATTTGAGAACAATTCAAATCCATTAGAACATACTTTTCTTTTATTAATAATTATTAAAGGTCATAAGCTCCAAAATTTAGGGTTAGAAGTTTCAAATAGGTTCAGAGAGGAAAATTACTCACCATACCCATTCTCTAACATGCTTAAATATTCAACTTGATATTTCTCACACTTAATGCATTCAAAATTTTCATAAATCATTCCCATTGGATAGGAAATTTCCTCACCTTTCCATTGATATAAAGAAGTCCTACTAACTCCTCATATTTTTCAAGTTATGGGTCGATGGGCCTTGGGGTGACAATTTTCCCCAAGGGCAGGCCAGTGGGCCTTGGGGTGACAATTTTCCCCAAGGGCAGGCCAGTGGGCCTAGGGGAGAAAATTTTCCCTTGCGCAGGTTGGCGGAGTGGGGAAGAGTTTTGGCACTTTTTCCATTTTCAAAGAAAAATGTGTGATTTACCTCCACGCGCCCGCGGCCCTGAAGAGGACACTTGTCAGCTTGAGAACGCTCTGGCGGGAAGTCGGGCTGTCAGAGAGATTTAATGCATTAAACCTTTTGGGTTTGGAAACGCAAGGGTAAAACTTTCCGTGCACCTCCGCCTATCCCATATGATGCCAAGTGTCATCACCCTATTTGTCGCGGGCCGGCAAAGAGTCAAAGGAAATTAGAAAATTTTCCTAAGAAAAAATTTAAAAGCGTTAAGGTTGAATAGGGTGTCGTGCCTCCACCATTTCCCAATGATGCCATGTGGCATCACCTGATTCAGCGCGGCCTTGCAAGGAAAACATGAAAAAATTTCCTAAAAATTTTCTAGATGCGCCAAGTTTAAAAATAGGTCCACCCATCCACTGACACCTCATGGTGCCATGTGGCAACCTCTAATTGGATGCAGGCCGGTGGGGCAGTAGAGAAAATTTTGAAAATTTTCCCAAAAATTTTCATAAGTGTTTTAACGGAAAAAATTCGGCAGCAGACCCGCTAAGGAAATTTTTCTCAAAATTTTCCGTCAAGGAAGGAAAACTTCAAAGGGCCATAACTTTTGATAGAGAGCTCATTTTGGAAAACAAGGATTTTCTGGAAAGCTTTCGACGCCCTCTTTGCACTTAGATCATTAATTTTAGATTTTAATAAAATTTAAGGGGTCAAATTTAAGAAAACAGCCTACAATATTTTTAAAAGTAAATTAAAAAAATTTTACTTATAGATTTTGTTCAATTTTGTCATTCTTTCCCCTTTAACATATCAAATGAACATGGATGATTGTTCCAAGAAGAATTTAGGATGTATTGGGAAGGTAATTTTTCTTTATTGATTTCCAATTCAATTTTTTTTAACAACTTCAGACAGTAGAATAACTGTTAAAGGTCTTGGCCCGATTTTGCAATGTTTGAAGGATTTTTCCTTAAGTGTTTTATCCCAATTTAGTTTATTTATATCATAACATGTTATATTTCAAAGTTTCAATGTTATTTATTGTTTGTAGGTTCAAACTATGAATTTTAGAGGAAGTATTTGCCAAATTAAAATTAAAAACAGAGGTCAATTTCTAAAGGATTTGTTTATCAAATTTCAACTTCCAAACATGGAAATTAATTTCTCTTCTAGTTTAATACATTTAGTTGATTTTAAAAAACCATTTAATAGCTAAAAATCAAATTCTGATTTCAAATTTTTACATATTTCAAAAGAACAAAGTTATATATATTTCCTTCATACGTATTCCTCGTTTCAAGTTTCCAAAGAGAGATTTCAAATCACAATTTGATGATCAATTTCAATACAACAATTTAAATTGATAAAGTTAGTGAAATCTTTTATTGATTTCAAATATACAACTTTATATCTTTCAATTTCTTTCTTTCAAATGAACATAACAAAGTATATATATCTTTCACATTCTTTTAAAGCCAAAACAGAGTCTATCTCTTTTTCATTTCACTTTACAAATTTCATAATCCATACAACATCTTTCCATTTCAAAACATTTAAACATTCATCCACTTCAAAATGGGAAAGGTTACAATGAGATTTTAATTCACATGGAACTGTCAAATAGACTTTCTCCTCTGCTCCAAAACAACAACATAAATTTCTTCTCATTCATCTAATTTGATCACAAAAGGAGTAGGGGAATGAACGCACTCCACCCAACTGAGACATCTAATGAAAATGATAATCCATCCTTCTTCATTGGTCCCCGAGCCCCAACCACAAAACAAAAAGAAATGTATTTCAACTCATAGCAATAACAAGCTTCCACATCACAAAGCAATCTTTCAACACGCACATTTCAAATTGAAAACATAGTCCAAAAAAAGACAAAAGTTTTGAAACCACATGAAAGACATCACAAAAGACTCAGGCTTCACCATGCAAGTCAAAAGAGCAATAACTATGGGGGAATCCGCTTATGCCTCTGAATGGGAAATGAGTATCCACCTGTAAAAAACAACTAGTATAAATCATATGACATATCTTTATGCCCCCACAATCCCTCCTTATGCTACCCCAAAAATTTCAGTATGCCCCCCACAAAGTAAGAAATGCAAGCTATTTCTTTTCCATGGTGGATCCCAATCCCAAACTCCCTCCATGATAAATTTGATACCACTGGCATTCCCTTATTCCCCCCCTCAGTGACTCCCATTAGTCTTCTCCTACACCATTCCTAGGCACTTTACCCAACAAGCCAACAAACGCACAAATATTCACCATTCACACAAACATACAAAGAAATAAAAGCATATATGAAGAGCTAAGCTCCTACCTCTCCATGGTAGATTGTGTTCCAAAAAAACAAGCTATCAATGCCAAAATATAGTCCCAAAATCAGCAATGCCCAAGTACGAAATGCTCTCCAATCTCCTCCAAAATCAACAAGAGCTTCAAACAGCCAAGTAAAGTTTTCCCCCAAATGAAGTATGATACAAAGTGAAATCCTGCAACCAAGGAACCCACACCAAGCCAAACAAATTCAAATATAAGAAAGAGAGAAAATAAGAGGATGAGGTGGATCCATGTATGATGTCATCTCACACATCCTCAACTCCAACACCAAAAGTTAGCCTCATTCCCCTAAGCATAATAAATAGGTGGGTGAAAATATGACAAATTACTTCGACACTCTAACCAAGCACACACCCCATAAAGACTGCAAATTTAAAACATGAAGAAAGTGCAATTAAAACATGTAACTTTATATATAACAATACATTAAAAAGGTCTAAAATCAACCCTATAACTATAGGTATGCTTGGTAAATAAAATTAAGTTGTATGAGACAAATTTTACTTGTCCCACAAGCCTACAAAATCAGCCTCCAAGGACAAATTCAAATTTCAAAGGAGGTGGAGTGTTTCATACTCCAAAATCTGACTTACACAACTCTTACACATACTTACACATCACTTGCCACATTTAATACATGGTCCAACAACTTATATAATTACTTTGTTATATCCCAAATTTGATTGATTTACTTATTCTCACAATATGATTACTCACATTAATTCTCCACAATTAAAATAATAATGAAAGGGGTAAATGCATCACAAAATAAGCACATGCAATCAATAATAAAAAGGAAACACATTAATAAAATACACAAATCCCCTTGGTCACATTCAAAGGTAATCAGCCCCATGGGAATCCCTAACAAAATACAACACACACATCAAATACAATTGCCATGGTGACCTTGTTGAATTCATCTAGAATTCCAATGTGGTTGGTCTCCAATCCCTCAATGTTTGTTGTGATATTTTAACCTACAAAACACAAATACCTCTTTCGGCCTCGTGGCCATACCAGAACATCTAACATGATATAAATATAATCACAAAATCATGTATACATATGAATCACAACAACATCAAGGAAATCAACAATATCACCTACAATTTATATCAACAACTATATCATCATCATATAATGCACGTTTTATAGGTCTACTCACCATATCCAAAAGTCACATGTCTGCAAAACATTCATAATATATCCATGTCAAATAGTATATCATCATTCACATATGAAGTGTCTCTAATAATCATCATGCATCATAACTAAATCAAGATCAACAATAATCCATGGTCCAACACTGACATCATACTAAATCAAAACCATAATAATGTCCATAATGAAATTGACAGTATCAAAAGATGTCAAAGGAAAGTGGGAACTACATTTCCCTCCCCTTAGACTCAACTTCCTCCAGAAAGTGACTGGAACAAATGTGGAAACTAAACCCACAATAATGTAGCATCCTCCCATGTAGCTGTAATCTCGTCATATCTGTCCCACTACACCCAGACCTAAACAATCTCTCTGCCTTGAAGGCCTAGGGTCATGCGATCTATAATGTGAACGAGCTTCAGCGTCACTTGCCCTTGATCCTGCACTTGTAGTCTCAATGACTATACTCTAATTCTCGGCCTAGTGGTTCTCAACCACTACATAAATCATGTGGATGCGTCCCATGTCACCAACATTCGGCTCTAAGATCTATTTCTTACCTTGGTTAGGGTTCCGAGGGAAGTATCTCCAAAAATGTCCCACAACTCCAGAACTAAAACAACCACTTGATCCTCTCCAATGATTAGGACTTCCAGTAGGTGCTCCTAAAGTCTGTGGTGTGGATCCTAATGATCCGTTTGCGGTCTTCTGGTGAGCTCCTGCTGATGGGACCCCTAGGAGGAGACCCCATACTCTGACCTCTATGTGCATCAACTATTTATGGAGGTCTATAAGGTGGCCAAGACTGTTGCTGCTACTGGGGTCTAAATGATGACTATGAAGAACTCTGGCCAGCACAAGGAGGAGGTACTGACCCCCTCGATCTGTTGTCCTACATCTATTGTATGCGGCTCTAGACTCATTCTCTATCTTGCTGGGTCTTCCCCTGAGTCTCCTCTACTATGTAGGCCTTCTCAATGGCCTCTGCTAAAGTCAATGGGTAGTGGATAAGAACCACACCTCCAATGTCCAAGCTCAACCCATGGATGAACCTATGGATCCACACCTACTCATCCTGCATATACTCAACATATTGGAGTAGATCCAAAAACCTAATCTCATACTTTGCTACTGAAAGAGATGCCTGTCGAAGGTCATGAAACTCATCTATCCCCTGCTATATGAACCTCCGTGACCAATATTTGTTCCAGAAATGCTCCTCAAAGAGCTCCCAGGTAACTGTCTCAAAATCAAAATGGAGCTTCTGCTCCTCTGTCCTCCACCATACTCCTACTCCATCCCTTAGTAGATGGATTGCAACATGAGCTTTCATGTTGCTAGAACAAGGAAAAATCTTGAAGCAACCATTGAAGCTCACTAGCGAAGCCTCTACATAAAATCCACCTATTTCTCTCGAGTAATATGATGGCCGAAGCTTCAGGATCTCCCTGATGTGATCTATAGCCATGGTCTGACGGCCTCTAGGCCTCTCTATATGCTCATCCCTAAGCCTAGGGCTTTGAGACCTCTTTCTATGCTCTAAAACTCGGTCACCCTCTCCCCTCTATGGTGAATTTTCCCTAGCTGACTCTACATGAGATTTCTCTCCTCTATGCTCCTCGCTGGGTTGAGGAGATACCTGATCCTGCATGGAAGGGACTCTGTCATGTCTAGCTGCACGTCCTCCTACTGATCCTCTGTGTAGAGTGGCATTAACATCTTGAAAAGTGTACAAAATCTGTGGTAGGATGGCTGCTACAACATGATCTAGTGGTGGTAAGCCTAAGTCTATGTGAAAAGTCTCCTCATCTTGTCTGTGCCTCCTGCACAGAACAAAGCCAGAGTTAGTTCCTTATTTTAGGTCTTACTCAGTTTCCATGTTTACTAAAATGTGAAAATTTCAAACTAACCTGTTTTCTACATTTAAAAGTGTGCTAATTTTTAAATTTCATGTCTCAAATTTCTAGTGTGCCCAATGGTCCAGTATTTTGAACCAATGCTTTGATACCAAGTGTAACGCATGCTAAAATAACCCACTTGAGACCCAAGAAACAACTTAGGATTAGTTAGGAAAATTATGGAATAATTTATTTATTTTTTATCAAAAGAATCTACAACTAGGTTATAAGGTAATAGCCACCACTAAAAAGTGTTAGAATAATTCAAATCCACTAGAGCATACTTTTCTTTTATCAATAACTATTAAAGGTCATAAGGTCTAAAATTTAAGGTTAGAAGTTTCAAATAGGTTCAGAGGGAAAAATTCCTCACCATACCCACTCTCTAACGGGCTTAAAGATTTAAATTTATTTTTCTCACACTTAACACATTAAAAATTTCCCTAAATCATTCCCATTGGATAGGAAATTTCCCCACCTTTCCATTGATATAAAAAATTCCTCCTAACTCCTCATATTTTCCAAGTTATGGGCCGGCGGGCCTTAGGGTGAAAATTTTCCCCAAGGGCAGGCCTACAGGGCCAGGGGAGAAAATTTTCCCTTGTGTGGGGCGGCGGAGTCGGGAACATTTTTATCACTTTTTCCCTTTTCGGAGAAAAAATTCAATTTTCCTCCACATGCCCATGGCTCTGAAGAGGACACATGTCGGCTTGAGAATGCTCTAGCAGGAAGTTAGGCCGTTAGAGAGATTTAAGGCATTAGCCCTTTTGGGTTTGGAAATGTAAGGGAGAAACTTCCCGCGTGCCTCCACCTATCCCAGATGATGCCATGTGTCATCACCCTATTTTTCACGAGCTGGTGGGGAGGCAAAGGAAAGTAAGAAAATTTTCCCAAGAAAAAATTGATAAGTGCTAAAGTTGAAAAGGGTGTCGTAGCTTGGCCATTTCCCCATGACACCACGTTGCATCACCTAATTGGTCACGGGCCAGTGGGATGGGGGGGAAAACTTTGAAAATTTTCCCAAAAAATTTCGGATGCACTAAGTTTAAAAAGAGGTCTTCCAATCTGTTGATACCTCATGCTGCCATGTGGCAGCCTCTTATTGGTTGTGGGCTAGCGGGGTGGTGGAGAAAATTTTGAAAATTTTCCCAAAAATTTTCCTAAGTGTTTTAAGGGAAAAAATTTGGGCCGCGGGCCCACCAAGGAAATATTTCAAAAAAAAATCCGCTAAGGAAGGAAAAGTTTAGAGGGCCATAAATTTGATATAGGTCAGGATTGGGCAAACGAGGACTTATTGTATATATTTACCCCCCGCCCCCCCCGGGTAAATGTAGATACGCAAAAGGAAAGCGGGTTTCGGAGGCGGAGAAACATGGCGTAGAACATGTCAGAGGGGTGGATAAACCCGACAGTAAAGAGCATGTCAGAAGGGTTGGAAAACCCGACGCAAAAGGAAAGTGGGTTTCGGAGGTGGAGAAACATGGCGTAGAAGCATGTCGGAGGGGCGGATAAACCCGACAGCAAAGAGCATGTTGGAAGGGTTGGAAAACCCGATGCAAAAGGAAATCGGGTTTACAAGGCGGAGAAACATGGTGGAAATACATGAAGGGACATGTCAGGGGGTCTCCAAAACCTGCCAACAAAGAAAAGATGTCGTCGGGTCTCCAAAAGCCGATGCAAAAGGAACCAGGTTTCGGTGGCGCAGGAACATGTTGGGGGGTCTCTAAAACCTGACATCAAAGAAATCGGGTCTCAGCATCGGGGAAGCACGTCGGGAGAACATGGCAAAGAAGCATGTCACAAGGGTTGTAAAACCCGACATCAAAGGCAAATCAGGTTTTGGGTTTCGGGAAACACGAAACATGAAACATGCAGATCACAAAGGATGTCCCGATGCTCGAGGGTTCCGCAAACCCGACAACAAAGAACATGTCGCAAGGGTTGGAAAATATGACGCAAGGCAAATCAGGTTCCGGAGGCAGAGAAAAATAGGGTGAAAACATGTCGAGGCATCCTCCAAACCCGATGCAGATGCAAAGGAGAAACCCGAACCCGACTAGCAGAAGACCCTGACGCAGGAAATATTCAGATCGCCATAACTTTTCACAGGGAGCTCGGATTCACGCAAGGTTGGAATTTTCGGAAAGCCCTCAGTTTCCTCTACCCAACTACGACTGGATATCTTTAATTGGGTGGGAAAAAGTTCTTAAAAATGTAAAATACACTTCACCACTGTTGGGTTGTTGAGATTTTCACCTACCACCACGATTTGTTGAAGTTAGGTGCGGTCTTGGAGGTGGTTGGGGCAGAATTTGAATTCTTCTCTTCTCCCTCATTTTCCTCATATAAATTATAAAGGAGGGGATTTTTCTTAGGTTGGACATTCTTCTCTTTGCACCCTCCCTTCTCTCCTGCTTGCAAGAGAATTTGTGGAGTTTTCAAGCCTCCCATATGGATTGTAATGCTATTTTTTGCCTCTTGGCCGTTACAATGTATTGAATCAATCCTTAAGCAATATATGTATGTCTTTGATTGATTTTAAACCCTCTCATACATTCATTGCTGTTATTTTGATCTCTCATTGTATTTTGGTTTCCTGTGCATGGTGTGGTATACATCTATGTGGTCTGTGTTTAATCTTGCAAAACGGGTTGTCCAACATTCCTCGGTGCATCACCTCCTTAGCTTAGGTTTATTTTTATGCATTTCTCTCTCCCTGTCTCCTTGGTAGTTAGATTAAGTTTTTTGGGTAAACCTTTGTGTTTTATTGGTGCATCTGAACAGAGGAATAGGAGCCAGCCTTCATCCAGAGAGCTTTTCTGATTTCGCGAGGTCCTGCACTTGGGAAAAGCTCCATGTTGTGCATTCGCACTGAGATTATCAACCCATCCTATTGCAGAGTGCTAGGGGTGTTGTGTTTCAACACCAACAGTTTTGGCATGCCTGGTGGGACCAAGAGGTCATTCCATCAAAATTTGGAGGAGTTTTCATGAAATTTGCACTAAAAATTACAGTTTTTTACAAATTTCAGATTTTGCACCTCCTAGCCTGAACTCCGAAATCAATTTTCAAGGGATTAAATTGCTCAAAACGAGTCAGAATTTCAACAGTTGGTAGATCTGAGGATAATCTTCAAATAGGTATTCTTAGTTTTTTGAGATTTTGATTTTCAAAATTTCGGGTATTTAGTGATTTCAGGTTTTCGGGATCCGAGAACATCAAAGCAGCAATTCGGGTTTTGGGGGATACATTGCATGGTCCTATTCCCGACAGCAAAGAAAATCAGGTTTTGAGGGATGTCGGACATGTTCCAAGTTTTGACACATAGCAATTCGGGTTTTGTGAGTTGCATTGCATGACCTGAGTTCCGAATTGAAGACTACATCCTCTGGGTCCTTCAAATTTTTATTCCGATTTTCAAATATTGCCAGGTTTGGTATGTAACTTGGCAAAATCCATCCTTTTAGAGGCATATTCAAAAACACATCTGGCGACTCCATCTGATCAGCAACCCATTTCTATGAGTTACAGACCCGTTTCCATTCATTTCCATCCATCTTTCCTTCCATCTCTTTCATTCTTTTCCATTCCATGAAGTTGTGCAACCATGACTTCATTTCCATCATGGAATTCACATTTCCAACAATAGTAGTATATCACACCTCCAACATGTTTTACAAATCCTCTAGATCAGCATGTATACTCATATGAACAACAGTGCCAAAGCCAGTTTAGCTATGGAGCTTTCCAAGAGCAAGAGTATGCATATAACGAGGACCATCAGACGTAAGATGCTGGTCTGTTGGAGAAAATCCAAAAAATGGAAGAGGGGATGGTGCAGTCTAGGGCTCAAGCACAAATGAAAGCTTTTGGAATCAGTTGTGGAGCACCCTGTCCATGGGTGGGACCTTTTCCAAGGTACTACTACAAACAAAGCCTCTCAGGAGAACTTGACTTCATGATTGCAACGCTACCTTGCTTGCAAAGTGGATCGAAGGAATAGAGGTGTATGAGAGGAGTATTCAACAACCTTGTCAACGGGTAAGCACACCTTCTCGTGCCTTTCTGTTTCCTCTTTCCCAATCTATCCCATTTTAGCAGTGTCAAGTTTCAAACTCTCCATTTGCTGTCCCAAGTGTTGAATCCTTTCTTTTCTTTCTCCCACCCCCTGTCTTCCACCTCATCTACTCGATTCTTCGTTCCTTGCCCTTCCAATGTCTCCCCTCCACAAGAGGCTAATAGAAATAACCCCTCCTCCCAAAGAACAAGAGGTTTCATTGCCTCCACCACCACAAAAAATTGTAAAAACATTGAGTACAACTCATCCCTCCTCTTGCATTCCCTAATTCCATGGGGGAATAAGAAATTGCAAAGTCAGTCACAAGGCCAGAGAAGAGTCCAAGAAAAGAAGATGATTAAGAGCTGAATTTTGGCGCTTAAATTTGGAGTTGATAAGAATCCCCCCCCCCCCCCTTTCTGGTAAAGCCTGCAGAAAGGCGATGGTTAACAATGTGGGCTCAGACTGATTTTGTTAGCCAGCGAAGAAGAAAGTTATTGCAGTCCCACTTGCCTCCTAGAGCACAAACTAAGATTTGACTGAAAAACTTTATGCTGGAGGAATAGTTCATCAAGAGCAAGCTGTCTTCAAACATTGGAGGAAGGAGAAGCTTTTCTCCAATTCCAAAAGAGACGAGCACATTCTAGCTGTGGAGGAAAAAAATGAAACAACTCCTGGGGGAATGTTAACATGAGCAACATGATACAATGAGGTATTTCCTGTCTGATTGGAGGACTGTTTTTGATGAAGAAGTAACCGGTTGGATTTTTGACCATTCTCCTTTCATCCATCCTCCACATCCCAAACACCAAGCCTGCTGTCATGAGGGAGGACTTTCATTGCAGCAGCCGCATCTTATAGTAGCCTCTGTGGAACCAAAATTGGAAGTTTTTTAAATCTTCCATGTTCTTTCATTAGAGGAAGCAGAAAGGACATAAGGATTTCACCATTTCTTCCACTCATCCATTAAGCGGGTCTACCACGAGAGACTCCATTTTGGAGGTTGAAAATCATAGCAATGGGCATAACTCAAGGACCATGCCAGCCCAACATACTTGGCTTTCAATTGGAGCTAGTGAGAATTCCAACCGTCCATAGCCTTGCTTCTAGGCTAGAATGAGCACAGGACCCAGGATCCGCTCTCATACCTCTCCCTCCAATCGAACAACTAAAAGAATTGAATTTTTCCTTCAGCTGATACCTTGGGAATTTGGTGAAGACCAGCTTCTTGTTTATTTTCCCCTCATCCTAACCAGCCATTATCAGCTTCCAAATCAATGGCATGGCCTGCCACTCTTGAGAAAGGGAACATTTCTCCAACCAATTGTGGGTTTGGTTTAAGCTTGTCCTGTGCTTCAGTTGAGAGAGTAGGTAGGTTTGCTTTAGTAGAAGAGTTGCTTCGTGCACACGCTCATGTTCATTTGGAGCCGTGAATAGTTTGGAGTTCTACCAGTAGTTTTGGTGTTGCTATTTTTCCTCTGGCACAGGTTCGTTTCGGTGGTATTTTGGTGGGAAAACTCCCAGTTCAAATGTGGTTCAAGTGGCTCAAGGAAGTTTTCAATTTTAGGTTGGTTTCAGTGGTATTGCTTATGACTCCATGCCCACTGATAGCTAAAATGCCATTGATCTTCTACCTAGCAGGCCGCTACCTCCGTAGCACCAAATTGTTGTATAGATTTACCCCCCCCCCACCCCCCCGGATAATGTAGATACATACAAAGGAAAGGCGGGTTTCGGAGGCGGCGAAACATGGCTTAAGCATGTCAGAGGGGTGGATAACCCGCAAGCAAGACCTGTCAGAAGGTTGGAAAACTCGACGCAAAAGAAAGCTGGTTTTCGGAGTCAAGAGAAACTGGCGTTAAAGCCATTTCGGAGGACGGATAACCCGATCTCACAAAGATCATTGCGGAAGGTTGGAAAACCCGACGCAAGAAATCAGGTTACATACACGGTGGGAGACCAACTTGGTGGAAAAACATGAAGGCACAGCAATGCCAAGACCATGTCGTCGTTCGCCAAACCCACCACAAATGAAAAAAAAATGTCGTCGGTTCCTCCAAACCCGACGCAAATGACCGTGGTTTCGTTGGTCGCAAGAACATGTCGGGGGGTCTATAAAATCCTGACATCCAGAAGAAATCGGTTCTCAGCTCAGGGAAGCACGTCGGGTAACATTGGCAATAGCATGTCGCAGGTTTGGTAAACCCGACATCAAAGGCAAATCGTTGCGGGGGTTTTGGAAACAACTAAACTGAAACAAGCCCAGATCGCAATGATGTCCCTATGCTCGAGGTTTCCGCAAACCCGACAACAAGAACATTTGCAAGGTTTGGAAAACCGACCAAATGCAAATTGGTTCCAGAGGTGGAGAAACCCGGGCGTGAAAACAATTTCCACAGCATCCCTCCAAACCCGATTCAGAGCAAATAGAAACCCCAACCCTACTACAGAAGACCCTACGCTGGAATTATTTTTTTTTGTTCAGATTGCCTTAACTTTCACATGGCGCTCGGATTCATGCAAGGTTGGAATTTTCGGAAATCTCTCGCGCCCTACCCCACTACGACTAGAATCTCTTTAATTGTGGTGGGAACAAGTTATGAAAATTTAAACATACACACTTCGCCATTGTTGGGTTTGTTGAAGTCTCACCTCCGCCACGATTTTGTTTACGTTAGGGTTGGGCAATTCTTGGAAGGTGTTTGGGGCAGAATTCGAATTCTTCTTCTCTGCTCCCTCATTTTTCCTTGTATAAATTTGTAAAGGCGGGGTTTTTTCTCGTTTGACATTCTTCTCTTTTGCCCACCCCTCCCTTCGCTCCGTGCTGCAAGAGAGTTGTGATTTTCAAGCCCTCCATATGATGTAATGCTATTTTTTTGCCTCTTTGCCGTGGCAATGTTATTGAATCAATCCTTGACATATATGTAAGTCTGGAGTGATTTTAAACCCTCTCATACATTCATGGTGGTATTTTGGTGGGAAAACTCCCAGTCAATGGGTTTCAAGTGGCTCCAAGGGGAGTTTCAAATTTAGGGTTGGTTCAGGGGATTGCTTATGACTCCATGCCCAAGGGATAGCTAAAAGCCATGATCTTCACCTAGCAGGCAGGTAACTCCGTGAGATCACACACAAATTGTTGTATATATTTACCCCCCCGGATAACTGTAGTACACAAAAGGAAAGCGGGTTTCGGAGGCGAGAACACATGGCGTAGAAGCATGTCAGAGGGGTGGATAAACCCGACAGCAAAGAATACATGTCAGAAGGGTTGGAAAACTCGACGCAAAAGGAAAGCGGGTTTCGGAGGCAGGAAACAGGGTAGAAGTCATGTCGGAGGGACGGATAACCCGAATAGCAAGCGCAGGTGGCAGGTTGGAAACCGACGCAAGGAAATCGGTTTAACACGGTGGAGAAAACATGGTGAAAAAACATGAAGGGACATGTCGGGGGGTCTCCAAAACCACCAAAAGAAAAGATGTCGGCGGGTATACAAACCGACGCAAAGGAACCGGGGTCGGTGGCGCAAGAACCCTGTCGGGGGGTCTATAAAACCTGACATCAAAGAACTCGGTCTCTATCAGGGAAGCACGCGGAGAACATGGCAAATGACCGCATGTCGCAAGGTTTGTAAAACCCCGACCTTTCAAGGCAAATCAGGTTTGGTTTGGTAAACACGAAACATGAAACATGCAAGATCGCAAAGATGTCCCGATTGCGCGGGGTTCGCAAACCCGAAAACAAAGAACATGGTGCAAGGGTTGGAAAATCCGACGAAGGCAAATTGGGTTCAGAGGTGGAGAACACGGGGTGGAAAACATGTACCAGGCATCCTCCAAACCCGATGCAGATGCCAAGGCAGAAACCCGCACTCGACTAGCAGGAAGACCCTGACGCGGGAAATATTAAGATTGCCTTAACTTTCACAGGGAGCTTGGATTCATGAAAGGTTGGAATTTTCGGAAATCTTCTCGGCGTCCTCTAACCAACTACGACTAAGATATCTTTAATTGGGTGGAAAAGTTATGAAAAATTTAAAAACAATTCGCCATGTTGGTGTGAGATTCTCACCTACCGCCACGATTGTTGAAGTTAGGTGCATTCTTGGAGGGGGTGGCAGAATTCGAATTCTTCTCTTATCCCTCAATTTTCCTTGTATAAAATGTAAAGAGAGGATTTTTCTCAGGTGGACATTCTTCTCTTTGCACCCCTCCCTTCTCTCCTGCTTGCAACGAGAATTGTGGAGTTTTCAAGACTCCAATATGGAGTTACGGCTATTTTTTGCCTCTGGCCGGTGACAATGTATTGAATCAATCCGAGCAATATATGTAAGTAGTGGATTGATTTTAAACCTCTCATACATTCATTGATGTTATTTGATCTTCATTGCATTTGGTTTCCTGTGCATTGGTGTGGTATTACTTATGTGTTGTGTTAATCCTTGCAAAACGGGGTGCCAACATTCCTCGGTACATCACTCCTTAAGCTTGGTTTATTTTATGCATTTATGCTCTACATGTCGCTTGGTAGTTAGATTAAGTTTTTTTGGGTAAACATCTACGTTTTTGGTGCATCTGAAAAGAGGACTAGGAGTTGGCCTTCTCCGGAGAGATTTTGCAATTTCGCGAGGTCCCACACTCTGGGAAAAGCTCAATGTGTGAATTCGCACGAGATTTCTCAACCCATCCTGTTGCAGAGTCTCAGGGGTGTTGCATTTCGACACTAACAGGACTTTCTGGAAAGCTCTCAATGCCCTATTTGTACTAAGATCATTAATTTTAGATTTTGTTAAAGTTTAAGGGATTAATTTTAATAAAATGGTCTGCATATTTTTTAAAAGCAAATTGGTAAAATTTAACTTATAAATTTTAGTCAATTTTGTCATTCTTTCCCCTTTAACTTGCTATATGAACATGTAGGATTGTTCTAAGAAGAATTTAGGAGGATTGAGGAAGTTAAATTTTTCTTGATTGATTTCCAATATGATTTTTGCTACAAAATTCAGACAATAAAATAACTGTGAAAGGTTTGTGCCCGAGTTTGCATGTCTTTGAAGGGATTTTTCCTGAAGTGTTTAGCCCATTTAGTTAGTTATATCAGACATGATAAATTGACACACATTCTAATGTTCTTTTTGCATTGCACCCATTATGCATTTTGCACCAAGTCATATGCAGGCCTCTTCTTCATCCAATCCATGGTTGATTTGGTGGATATTGACACTCGTGTGGCGCAAGGCATTCATGAGAGACTCTATAGGCATGGCTCTCACCATTGCCTCTTGCTCCATGTATATACCTTACATTGTGAAGCTTCTGGTTTTTAGCATTTTTCTTGAGAAAGGTGTAGTATTATCTCTCCTATTTGTTGAGAGATTTCTGTAGCGATATTTTCAACACTTTGGCATGTTGACAGGTCTTTAGGGGGAATCTAGTCTGTTGAAGTCCATTGTTATCTTGTCATTGTTCAAGTAGTTGATTTTAGGTAAATCATACAGATTTGTAGTGTCACTCCACCCATTCAACAGTATGGGAGGGTGTGGTGTTGATCCTGCTTCTTCGAGTTGTGTCCTTTCCTTGTTACCTTAGCTTTCTTGGATCGTGACATATGAATTGTTTGTTCTTTCTTTGTTGCTTTGGTTATTGTTCTGGATCGTGGCAACCTATTTGCAGCACTTTGATCGAAGATGTTGGTGTTTATTTGGCACTTCCGTTTGATATCACTCCGTTAAACAAATTCCTTTGTATGGCAATATTCTGGTGAAAGCCCGTGGCAGTTTGTTTTAGGTTTTTTTTGGTGTGATTGAGCAGTGGACATACCACAATGCACTTCAAACCTTTTTAGCATTGTCGATTTTTGTGAGCAAGTTCTTAGGATGCCTTGGGAGTGGGTTTTACCGCTCTTTACTTTATTGTTACTGGTTTGGGTACCTTGCCGTGGCTCTTTTCCTAGGTTATGTACATGAGTACCTAAATTGGCTGTTTCCGGGACAATACTGTAGACATGCTCACATCTATTTTTGCCCCAGCTCACGTGAGGGGGGGTGGACAGTAGGGTATTTCCCTTAGCGCATGTCACCTAGTACTTTATTTACCTTATTGTATTTATCGCACTACTTATGTGTGGGTCTTATTTATATCTTATTTATAGATTAGGGATAAGTATCTAGTTGGTATGGTATAATTCCTTGATCTAGAGATTGATTAGATCTTGATGCCTAGTTTCTCCTAAATTATGGTTTGACTAGTTCTTGAGATAGTTATTTCATTGATTATTGCTTGATCTACACTTTTGACTGGTCTTAGCTTATTCTTCCTTGTCTATTAAGCAAGGCCATCTCAATGTTTTCAGTGAGTTCCATAATAATATATGATATTGCTGCCATGGGTGAGAAAGGTTTTCTGTAAAGCTATTTTGGTGAATTGCACTTTCATCTTCTTGATCATGGTGTTTGATTAGCATCAGTGTTCTTGGCTTGGTACGCTTTTTTATCATTCCTTTCAATTTATTGTTTACAGGTTCGAACTATGGATTTTAGAGGAAGTATTTTCCAGTTTAAAATTCAAAACAGAGTTCATTTCTCAAGGATTTATTTATCTTTTTCATCTTCCAAAACATGGAAATTAATTATCTAGTCTAATGACATGTAGTGATTTAAAGGACCCCTTACTCGCTCAAACCTGCAAAGTTCTTAATTCCAATTTTAAACATATTTCAAAAGAATAAGTTACATATATTCTTCCTACATATTCCCATTTCAATTTTCCACTAGAGATTTCAAATCCTAATGTGATTATCAATTTAATCACACAATGTAATTACGCGAAATCTAATGGCTTCTAGCCCCTATTACTATCTATGCTTATAAACCTATCTTGTATCTCACGACTCTAGTACTCTTCGCCGATGTATCTTGTCCTTATCCTGACTACTAACTTAGATTCGCCGATCCTCTCTCCCTTCCCACTTGCTTTCACATCAAGTATATTACTTTAACCTATGTAGTTCTGATTCCTCTTGCTGACCCATTTCCACTTTACGAAAATACGTCCATGGATCTAATTATCAACTCTCGTTCCCCACCTTTTCCCAAACCAGTTGTGTTCGACACTCACAAACTATTCAGCATTGCTCTCCCCCTGCACACCGTGGGTCTGAAAGGCGTTTTTTGCACACATGACCGTTTTGCACCTCTCACCCATGGGGTACTCGACACCCTTGCCCGATCACACCCTCGTTCATTCTTGCCTACACTATATTCCACTACCAGCACACACAATTATTTTTTCAACATCTTTATACACACTCTGTCACATTGTCAAATTCTCATAAAAATAGGTGTGAGCAACCGGGGAATCCAGGCCGAAAGCCTTCTGTTCCAGCTCTTCCAACCAAGCCGTTCTATTATCCCCATTTGGCCAAAGTACGAGTACGCCCTATTCCGTTCTGGTAATAGACCCCTGCCCACGTTCCCCCAACCACTACACTGCCCCAACCATAAAAAACGCGTTGATCTTCTAACAACTATCCATGTTCCTTCCCCCCCTTTCCTCCTCCTGTGGACAGAACACACGCATGGCCCATTCGGCCCTTAATCACACTAACACCCCAGCAAATCTCTCTCTCCTTCCATGACGCGTGGAGCATTTCAGTCAGTAGATACACTGTACACAATCGTAAACACTATCATCCATCATAGCTTCCTCCAGAACACACTATGACATGGACACGTCCACTATGAAGACCTCGGACCGTCCACCCAGGGTCAATTCAAAACGGAGATTACCCTGTAATTATGGGTGCACAGTTGGCCCAATCTATGTGATCACCCAGTTCCCCGGACATCGGCCCACACTCCACACCCGTTACCCATCCAATCGTGCCTTCCAGTCATAGTATCATCCCTCATCACCACCGTCCCGTGCCCCCACAGCCCAATAACCTCACCCTTATTTACAGCCCCACACAAATTCCTCTCATGCCCCCCCCGCTATAGTATACGATAATTTGCAATTCTATGTTTCTTTCCTTTCCCCCCTTCCCCCCTTCATGGGCGCTTTTGAAATTTCACACACACTTTCTCCCACTTAACTGTAAATCCATCTCAAAGCAAGATGCTTGCACCTTCTCCTTATCAACCCCCCTCAGTTGTATTTACATTCATAGTTCGTCTGACTAACACACATGTCTTATGTGTTCGCCTCTACCTCAGTAAAGTCCAAAAACACCACACACCAAATTTATTCCCCATTCACCACCACTACTAAACATAAAAGAAAATATTACAGAATATATGAAGAGCTAATCTCCTACCTCTCCATGGTAGATTTTGTTCCAAAACAACAAGCTTTCAATGCCAAAATACAGTCCCAAAATCAGCAATGACCAAGTATGAAATGCTCTCCAATCTCCTCCAAAATCAACAAGAGCTCCAAATAGCCAAGAAAAATTCACCCCAAATGAAGTATACCACAAAGTCAAATCTCGTAACCAAGGAACCCACAACAAGCCAAACAAATTCGAATTTAAGGTTGAGGGAAGAGAAGAGGATGAGGTGGATCCATGCAGGATGCCACCTCACACATCCTCAACTCCAATAGCAAAAATTCAACCTTATTCCCCCAAGCATAATAAATAGGTGGGTGAAAATATGACAAATTACTTACACACTCCAACCAAGCCCACACCCCATAAGGACTACAAATTTAAAACATGAAGAAAGTGCAATTAAAACAAGCAACTTTACTTATAAAAATACATTAAAAATATCTAAAATCAATGCTCCAGCCATAGGTATGGTTGATAAATAAAATTAAAAGGTATGGGACAAGTTTTTCTTGTACTACAAGCCTAAAAAATCAGCCTCCAAGGACAAATTCGAATTTCCAAGGAGGTGGAGTGTTTCATACTCCAAAATCTGACATACACAACTCTTACACATACTTACACATCACTTACAACATTTAATACAAGAGCCAACAACTTCTATAATTACTTTCTTATATCCCAAATTTGATTTATTTATTTATTTTAACAATATGATTACTCACATTAATTCTCCACAATTAAAATAATAATGAAAGGGGTAAATGCATCAAAAAATATTCACATGCAATCAATAATAAAAAGGAATCACATTAATAAAATACACAAATCCCCTTGGTCACATTCAAAGGTAATCATCCCCATGGGAATCCCTAACAAAATACAACACACACATCAAATACAATTGCCATGGTGACCTTGTTGAATTCATCTAGAATTCCAATGTGGTTGGTCTTCAATCCCCCGATGTTTGTTGTGATATTTTAACTTGCAAAACACAAATACCTCCTTTGGCCTCGTGGCTATATCAAAACATCCAACATGATATAAATATAATAAAAAAATCATCTATATATATGAATCACAACAACATCAAGGAAATCAACAATATCACTTACAATTTATATCAACAACTATATCATTATCATATAATGTCCATTTTCTAGGTCTACTAACCATATCCAAAAATCACATGTCCGAACAACATTCATAATATATCCATGTCAAATAGTATATCATCATTAACATATGAAGTGTCTCTAATAATCATCATGCATCATAACTAAATCAAGATCAACAATAATCCATGGTCCAACATCTAATATCATACTAAATTAGAACCCTAATAATGTCCATAATGAAATCAGCATTATCAAGATCAGTATCAAAAGGTGTCAAAGGAAAGTGGGCACTACAATTCCCATAATTCTTTAAGTCCAAAACTAGGTATCTAAAACTAGTATCCATTTATAACTAATGAAAGACCGCTAGGGTTTGTAGGTGGATAGCAGTCATATTGGAAAAATTTTGTGGCAACTGCAACCAACACATGGAAAAACGCAGCTATATATATTTGATTAAAAAATTACATAAAAATTGGATGATTCGGCTTTGTATGTTTTTTTTTTGTTTTCTATTAAAATATTTTCTGTGCTATGGTACATATATTTATTTTCTTCTTCAAGTTGTTGATCTCTATTCCCATTCTCTCCTTCTCTATTTTCTATTTTGTCTCTCTAGAGTCAAAATCCACACACACACACGCGCACACAAATATATGTGTGTGTGTGTGTGTGTGTGTGTGTGTGTGTGTGTGTGACCGCGAGTTGCCTAAAGTATGTTAACTTATGACAAAAACCTAAAAACAACATATATTTTGATTAATTCCATAGCTTTGACTTTCCTTCGACCCATGTAGACTAACGCCTTTTCATTTGTGGCTTATCCTTTGTCACGTAGCCTTTTTTATCATGCAGTTATTTCTATGTACCGTGACTTTTGGCTTATATGGAATCCAGGGGAAACTTCAGACCCACACAACACTACTGCTTACACTCATGGATTTTACCTTCACCTTTGTTTCAAGGTTTTAAACTCTGTAAAGAACTGGACTCAAAAATTCAAGACAACACTAGCCCTTCCTTTGTGTCGCGACTTTTCGCAATTCTGCAAGTAATTCAAAAAATGGGCAAAATAGATATAAATGTCTATCAAAAACGGTGGTTGAGAGAGAGTGAAGACGAGTTTGAATTTTTTTGCATGGCTCAACATTACCAACCGTACTAAATTATGACTCCCCCTTAATCTTGAGCTAAAAAAATTAATTTAAGGACAAATTTTAATTTCTCGAGCTGGGTGGTCCTTCATCTATGACATCCAGACTTGTCCTTAAATATTCAAACCTTTATTTTGATAAAGGTTTAGTAAAAAATTTATCTTTTTGTTGTTCTGACTTGAAAAACTTACGTTTAATTTCTCCTTTCTCAACAAGTTCATGAATAAAGTGATATGATATTTGTGCGCAATTTTTTCGTCAATGAAAAACTATATTTTAGTATAATTCAATAGAAGACATATTATCATAAAAAATTATCTAACCACCTTTTTGATCTTCATGAAAATATGAGTTGATTATTCTTAACCATACTGCTTGACTAGCGGTTGAGTTTTCTGCAATATATTCTACTTTAGCTATAGACAGTGAAACAACTAACTATTTCTTCAAAGCCTATGAAATGGATCCTAATCCAACATTGAACACACACACACACACACACACACACACACACACACACACACACACACACACACACACACACACACACACATGTGATCTTTCTATCATCTAGACCACCTTCTCAGTTATTTTCTGTCTAGCCAACTAGTCTTAAATAAATATTAGCATCATATACAATTCCATAATTCCTTGTGTCATTTACATACCTAACATTGTGCTTCCCTAAGCTTGTAATTGCCTCTCTTTTAGCATCTCCATGAAACTAGGAATTAGACTAGGTGTATAAATTATATATGGTCTTGTTGCAGTTAAATACATCAGGCTTCCTACCATGTTTTTTTATCTTCTAGGATCCACATTGCTGCCGTAATTACGTTTTGTCAATTTCAGACTTATCTCTTATGGTGTAGATGTTAGTTTATTTTCCAAAATTCTTAATTTTTTCAAGATTCCTTTTGTATACTTTATTTGAGAGAAAAAAAAAATCCCTACCATGTTTTCTTTACATCAATTCGAAGGAAATAATTTAACAATCCTAAATCAGTCATCTCAAATTCATTCTTCATGGCCACTTTGAATCCATCTATTAGCTTGCTTGAATTTCCAATTAAAATTAAATCATCTACATAAAAAAACAATTAAAATCTCACCATTTTCTTCTTTTATGTAGAGTGTGGGGTCAGTGTTGCTTTTGGTAAAGCCATTACAAATCAGATAGGAATCTATCCTACTATAGCAAGCCCTTGGTGCTTGTTTGAGTCCGTATAATGCATACTTGAGCTTGTGTACATTTCATTCATGCGGTAGAATTTTGTAACCTGGTGGCTGTACCAAAAATACTTCTTCTTCTAACAATCCATTTAGAAAATATAATTCAAAATCCATTTTTTAGACCTTTTATTTGTGATGAGTATCTACGGCAATTATTGTTCTCATTGCTTCTAGCCTTGCTACTGGAGAAAATGTCTCATTATAATCACATCCAGGCCTTTATTTGTAGCCTTTTACAACTATCCTTTCCTTATGTATTTAAATTCTTCCTTTGAGAGTAGTCTTGGTTTTATAAACCTATTTTACTCGAATGAGTTCCTTTCATTCATTAAGATCTACTAACTCCCACAGGTTTGATTCTTTTCTATTACTTGCATTTCCTCATCCATTTCTTCACACCATTTATGATCCTTAATTGCTTCTTGAAAATAAATAGGATCAATTGCTGCTAAAAAAAAAACATAATCAATCATTTCATATTCATTTTCTTCATACCTTGGCTATTTATTAATCTTTTAAACACTCATCATTCTTCCTTAGTGTTGAGTTGAGTAAGATCATGATGAGTATGTTTTATTTACTAGTCCTTGCATGCTTTGTTGGCTATGTCCATGAGATGATTCACTCATTTTTTAAATTGGTTTCCAACTTGGTACGTTTTTTACTCTACCATCTACTTGTTCAAGATCAATGATGGTTTCCTCTTCCTTTCCTTGTTTCTTCTCATCCTCTTATGCATCTTTCCAAGATGCTTCCTCAATGAATTGAACATATCTGTTGATTAAAACCTCCTCAGTGATTGTATTATACAATTTGTAAGATTTTTATTTATCACAATATATAATGAAAATACACTTCTCTCCTCTATTACCACACTTTGATCTTCTTTTCTTGGGAACATGTGCATATGCCACACACCCAAAAATTCTCAAGTATTCAACACTTGGTTTTTTCCACTTGATGAATCTTTAGGTATCTTGTTCTTGACACTTTTTGTAGGGAATATATTTAGCGGATATATTGTTGTTGCAACTGCTTCAGCCCAATATCTATCAGACAAGCCTCAGGATTTCATCATGTTCCTCACCATTTCTTGAGTGGTTCTATTCTTCCTCTAATCTAAAATTTTTGTATGTAGTGTATACCTTGTTGTCAATTATTTCTTGATTCCATGTTCTTTACAGAAATTTATAAATTCATTTGATATATACTCTCCCCCTCTATCAGTTCTTAATGTATTTATATAATGGCCACTATTATTCTCAACCAAGGCCTTAAATTTAATAAATAATTCAAATGTTGTTGCTTTATTTTTTAAGAAATAAACACATGTCCTTCTACTGAAGTCATCTATGAAAGTAATGAAATAATCTTTCTTGGAAAAGGAAGGAGTCTTCGTAGGAGGAAACAAATCCTAATGCATCAACTCAAGAGGTGAGATTGGTCTCGAAGATTTACCTAAGGGAAAATCATTTCTATGTTACTTCCCTAATATGTAGCCTTCACATACTTTATGTGGTTATTCAATAGTTCACATCCATTTAACCATTTTATTTTTATAAATAACATTCAATTGGCCATAAATCAAATGCCCATAGCTGAGTTGTCATAAAGTGGATTGATCAATGACTACTTTTCTGAACATTTTTGCTGCTGTATTATGCATCCTTAAAGGAAACATTCAATTTTCTGTCATTTGCACTAGTGAAATCATCTTGTTTCTTCCACTTTTATCATATAGACAACATTCTCCATTTTTAAACCTCACCTTATATCCATTTTGGACAAGATGTTAAATACTATGAAAATTATAATTCAATCTTGGGACATAAAAAACATTATGAATATACTTCTTGTCTCCTTGCTTGGTGAGAATTGATCCAATGTATTTACCCAACACAAGAACCTTTTCATTTGTTCCCATTTTCACTTCAATTATGATTTCGTCATCTATACTGTTGATCATCACTTTATCTCCACACATATGGTTATCGTATGCACTATCCAAATACCATATTTGTTTGTTTCCTTGCCCAGCTACATTGCAAGTTAGAAGGAAAGTTCCAATATTTTCATTCTTTTGAGGTTCATCTTTTTTTACATTAAAGAAGATCGCATTATGGTTTTGATTTCTCAAATCGTATTCCTTATTCCTATACTCACTTACATAGTGTCCAAAATTTTAAGGGTAATAACATTACACATATGATTTATCATACCATTGTGTTGAGCCACCTTTTGAAGTTTTGTTGCTCCTTCCTCTTCCTCTTGCTTGTGGCTCTTGTTGATTATTTTTCCCACCATCTTGTTGGTTGATAAATATTCCTCTTCCTATGTTTTATGCTCCTCTCTCCTTCCTTTGACATTTGTGTTTGTTTTAAAGGATTTTTCATTGGAGGAGTTAACTATTCTATTCATCCTCTGTTCATGGTTTATAGAGAACCCATCAGCTCATCAACTGTCATTTGTCTCAAATCCTTGGACTTATTTATTGTAACCCCATCTAGATAAAATCTGGTTAAAAGGATCCTCAATACCTTCTCTTTGATCATAAGGTCTTCCAAAACTTCTTCATTATTCCACTTCTGATTGACAATGGTCATTTTTATTGTGAAAAAATCATTTACTAATTTTGATTTTTTCATGACAAGTGTCTGAAAATATCTCCTCAACATCTACAATTTTACTATATTCACCTTGTCGCTTCCTTGATAATAATTTTTCAAGGTATCCCATAACTTCTTAGAGTTTATAGATGATGCCATTCTTGGGAAAAATTAATCAGTTACAACATTTTGAATGTAGCTTAAAGCCTTTACATCTTTTCTTTTATTTTTTAAAAAATAATTATTCTCAGCTTGTGTAAGTGCATTGAAAACAACTTTATCTGATACCTCTACATATCCTCCTTTCACTAGATGCCATACCTCTCGAGAAGAGAAAAATGTTTTCATCTTGATACACTTGATGTCATAGTTCTTCCCATCAAATGTTGGAGGTTGTTGCCATAAATTAGATCTAGAAGCCATTATCTTAACCCAGAAAACTCAAACCAAGAAAGTAAGAACTTAAACAAGAAGAACTCTAACAAAAAACTAATACTTATTATTCGCTCCAACAAAATTTTCACTTTCATACAAAATTTTTGGAAATTTTTGTGGCAACTGCAATTAATATAGTGAAAAACATAACCAAATGAATAAAAATCACACACATAATATATATATATTGGATTCAAAAACTTTAAACAATCTCATAGCTTCGGCATTGTATATTGTCTTTTATTATACATTAAAATATCCTTTGTGCTTCTACACATATATCTATTTTCTTTTTCAACTTGCTTCTCTCTATCCTCCTTCTCTCCCTCTTTATTTTATGTTATGTCTCTATCAATTCAAAATCTAGACACACACACACACACACACACACACAACCACAATTCACCCAAAGTAAATTAACGTATGACATAGACCCGAAACTAATATGAATTTTTGTGAATTCCATGGATTTGACTTGCCTTCGACCCATGTGGACTGATGCCTTTGCATTTATGGATATTCATTTATCACATGGCATTTTCTTTACTTCATGGATTTCCCTATGTACCACAACTTTTGGTTTATATAGAATCCATGGGAAAATTGATACCCACACAATGTAGCTCCCTTCACATTTAATAAAATAGAATTTAAAAAAGGGTATGTGTCAAGTCATGGTGGAAGGAAATTAAGAAGGAAGTTGGAGTTTTATGGTGAGTAGGCAGAGGTAGGTGTGGAAAGGGACATGGGAGTAGGTGGAAAGGTGGAGTTGTGTGGGCTGGTTTGAGGAAGGTAGACTTGTCACTTTCCTTTCTCATTAATTGATGCTTTTTAATTGTACCCTCAAGCTATTGACCACGGTGAAACCCAGTTAATATAATAAGTTTAGCAGAGTTTGGATAGTTGCACAAGACAGGTGAACTGTCTGTGAAAATGCAATTTTCAGTCTTAAATTCACAATCCTCCACTTTTCCAATGTACTCATGCCTACTGCAATCTCCTCCATTCTAATCCAAAAGGGGGAAGCTCTGGAACAAAGTATTGACGTTCATCAAAGAAGAAAAGATAGAGGATTTTTTTTATGCTATGTGTTGTGGTTGCAAGCACTCTGGGAGATACAAAGTGATAATTTTTGAAGGAGGTGAAAAGATAGATAGCTAGGGAGAATAACACCTATGTTATTGACTAATAGTGTACATGTTTAAGAAGAATGTGCAGTCTTGAACTTGCTAACCTGAAAGAAATTATAAGTGAACATACGGGTGTCGTGAATAATCTTTAGATTGACTTGAGAGAGAGTAACTATCTTGTATCTGGTGCATAAGATGGAGAAGCTATTTTTATGACATTCATCAAGCTACAGATAATGATGGAGGAGGACTAGTAGCAAAGCATAAATCATTTTTATTTTTACTTGATAAATAGTAGGAGTATGGGTGATCTGAACAAGCTGTTTTAGTTGCAGGTCCCTTGTGCTTTTCCTTGAAACGTGAAATTATCTTGATACCCCATCCCTTTGAGGTAATTTTTTCTTCAAGAAATGTCCCAGCCTGTGTGCCGAAATGATAATTTTTTTCATATGTAGTCTAAGGTTCTCTTGTAGATAGGTATGCAAAAAACATCAAAGCATGCACTGACATGTGAACTGTTTGATTAAACTTATGATATGTGGCGCCCAAAGAATAAATCCACTCCCTCCATCAGAAGGGAAAAAATAAATTAAAATAACTACGAGCCTTGGAACAGGGTATGGTCACCCAACAAAGCATAGAAGATAGAGGAATTTTGTCAGATGTTGTAGTTGTAAATGCTCCATATTCTGGTATGCATATGTGGAAACATTCACGTTAAAGGTGAGTTGTTTAAAAAAAATGTCTTAGAATATAAACGTGGTTGTGTGGATATCATGAACTACAGGATATGCATGAAATGGGTTTGTTTAAAAGGATTTAAAGCTTTTGAGAAAATGTAACTGGTAGATTTAAAGTGATATCCCCACATATTTTGCCAATGTTCCTCTCTAGTTATGCCAAAATGAGGGTCTTGGAATTCGTATGAACCCTTCAAAACAAATGGAATAATATTTTGATATGATGTTATAGTTACAAATGCCTTGGAGCTTTAGTATTGGGTGCAAGAATCCACGAACATAACAGAAAGTAGAAATTATAAGCATATGGTCGAGTGGTGGTCTCATTGGATAACGAATATAAACCACCTGGAGCCCCTCTTACACCCTCTTCATTCATAGTTCTCAGGAATGGTTTCCATACTAAAATATTTTGTAATTTTTGTATTTTGGTTCTCTAATTTACAATATAACTTAAATAGGAAATATGTGGATAATTATACATTTGGATATTTCACCAAGATAGATAGTTTAAAACACAAAACACCACCTTTTTATTTGCATAACCAAGTTGCAATGCGACCATCAACTGAGATGGCTTCCCTAACCTCATATGTTGTTAACCCATAGTGTCATAATTGGGCACTCATGTCTTCCGGCATCGGTGGGAGTTAGCTGATTTCGTCAATAAAACAACCATTTTTTCCTACCTCACAAAGTTAGAAACAAAATAAAATTTCAGAAACTCACAAAGCCAACTTGGAAACCCCGGAAAAGAGGTGTCAAGTGTTGTATGTGCTCCTTGTTATAGGGAGAGTCACATCAAAATTTACATTGACCCCAACTGATTTTTTTTCCCTCTACGTCGTTTCTCTAGGAGGACTTTAACTATGTTTTGTACTTTTAATTAGCTCTTTAAAAACTGAAAAGTTGGATTTAGTTTTGACCCACTGATGGTCCTTGAACAACAAAATAGTTTCCTGCCTTCAAAAACCTCTAGTATTTTTACTAGACTATTGGTTTGTGAAAATCATATTCCTGGTTAGTTTGGAAAAGAGACTTTATAGGCCTCCAATAAATTTTTTTACTATATCACACTAGACAATTTATGACCAGTGTCTTTGGCTCCAGAAACTCTTCATTTCCTTTTAAAAACCCGTCTTTAAGTTCTCAGTTCCATTCAATTCTTGTAACAAATTTTCCATATGTAAGGGAACTTGTAGGAAATTTCTTATTGCACAATCATCCATTGAACGTTAGTTTTGGAGGTGGTTTTGTGAGCCCTCGAGCTAACATTTGATCGTTCCCAACCAGGCCAATTATGACCAATGACCTCGCAAAACTAGCGGCCAATCGTAAACCATTCACCAGTTATGAATTCCATCAGTTCTTGTGTATTTATTGGTGTATAGGAGGACACTTAGAAGCTTACATGTGGTATGTTTTCTCATTAGAAGACAACATTTGAAAGTGGTTCTTAGCCTCCGAGCCTTAATTGAACGTTTTTACAGCTAGCTAGAAAACATGTAAAAAAGAAATTTTATAGGACCCTAGTTCGGGTGCCCAAACCATCATGGAAACTTTTTGACACTTGTAAATAATTGTTTGAAATCTATACTGTGTAACTTGTGTGAAATTGAACTTTTGGCAAAATAGTGTTTTTTTCTCTTCCCTCTCTCTCTTTCTCATTGGTTATGAAATAAGGTGAAATGAAATGAAATAAACACGTGTCTCTAAACCCCCTTTTTAAATGCATATTATTAATAGTATGTAAATGGAAAACTAAAAAACATTAATTTTGCTAGATCTAGGTGGATGCTATACCAGAGATTTATCGCTGATTTCATGCTCACTTGGTTTTGCAAGATGCAAGAAAAATGGCAAAAAGGCGATGGTGTAATTCATTATTTATTTATTGTTAATTGATATATTTTATTGGAAAATGTATATATGTTTAATTTAATCTGCAATGTTACAGGAAAATTTATATTTGAAATTTGTTAATATGTATGAGATGCTAGTTTTAGGGATATCTTATGAAAGGTGCATTTAATCATAGGTTCAATTGGATTCATAGTTATCCATATGTAAAAAAGGTTTCATATATATATGGTAATTGAATTTGAAGTTAATATCTTTTAGTTCATTGTCAATGCTGAATAAACGATTAATTAATTAGCATGTTGTATTCTTAGCTTGTAAATGTAATAAAGAGATTTAATCAAAACAATCAGCCCTAGTATAAGATCCATGCATAACATGTCTTCCTATGTGATCCTTCTTACCATATAATAAATTGAAACCATAGAATGAAATTAAATTTTGCACTCGATGGAACCTCCTATTTTAGGTAAATAAAACCCCCAGTTTGAGTTTACCGTCATAGTCATTATGTTTAGCGAGATTGTCGTGAACCCCTCTTTAAGGAACAACTTGGTCCAACCTTGTCCATAGTATGTTGTTTCCTTCTTTGTTTGGTAAACATGAGGAGAATGTATTCTCTTAAGGTCCGACATCACATGTTGAGTGGTGAAGACCACCCTCGAAGTCAGCTACGGATTTATTGTTCGAAGCAACAAATATGCGGCGTAACCTTACCTTTTATGGAGAAAGTAGAACATTTAACCCCTTTAGTATCCTAGGGGACTAATAAGTCTTACAAAGTTAGATTTCGAAAAGAAATTTATTTTCATCGAATGAATTCCTTGTGGGATGCCCAACCATCACAAATGGAGAGAGTGAAATAGTTTTTCTATTACTTAAACTCTTGTTAATGATCTCTTTAGTTCCTCACAAATAAATGGGTTACCTTGGTCCTTCTTGAAGGTCATTTAGCATATTTTTTTCCTCTCACCTTAAATTCATATCTAGTTGGGGAGTTGACCCTTAGGTACGATTGGAAGTAAACAAAACCATGGATGATTAAGGGTTTAACTTGCGGGTGGAAATTGTTCATAAATCTTAGAAAATGCAATTGTATTTAAAATATATTGACTTAAGAGAAGTGTATAAAAAAGACAAAAAAATGGTCTCGTTATCCCTTATGCCTACTTGCCCTTTATACCCTAGTGAGTGGCCCAAAACTAAACAAAGGTAGTAGGTGATATTCCTATGATTGGTCTCATGGTGGGATTTAAAAGACACAAGTGGATGTCTTGGTTTAAGCATGTGTTTACTATTGTATTTTATAAGAGCGAAGAAATGGGATGTCTCATGCTAGGTTACATTCCTTGTAGTAGTGAACCCATTAGTGAACAATTTGTTTTTTCTTCAAATGTTATAAAACAATGCTAACAATGAGACCATAGCGCGATGTAATAGAAAATCATATAAGAGTAAACTGAGATTTGAAGTTAGGTGTAATGTCATTCTTGGAGTATCTGTATCTCAATTAGACATTTTCATGTGTTAAAAAGAATATCGATTGCCCTTGGTGAGATCAAAACTTCGAGAAAACAAAAGATGTATATGAATCCAAATAAAATTTCTTGACATGGAAATGTTGAATGGATTCAACAAGTTGTTTTGAACTATATTAACTATGATGGGGAAATAAAGATACCGTGATAGAAGAATGTTTGTGGGAACATGTGTCTTGAATCTAAATCTCCCTTAATTCCTAAGATTTATTTCTCATCTTCATGCCAAATTACCTTGTGTAGCAAGCGTGAAATTTAACCATTGAATAAACATTTGAGAAGCATATTCTTAACATAAGAACAAGATAATTGAGTACTTTGTATACAATTTGAAATATGCCAAATAATTATGTAAGTCATGGAAATTTTCGTAAACGATAAAGAGCCAACTTGAAATGGTCGAACTATAAATTAAATGTGGAATGAGCTTAAGAATCTATAGGTGGAAAAAGGAGAAAATTATGCATGCACAATAATGTTCTTGGAATGTTAATCCTAACTAACATGCATTTAAGGAAATGATGTATTGTGGGTTTGCTAATCTTTGAGTCCTTTTCTTGTGGTTGGGTCATTGCTAGTATTCATTCTTTGGTGAAAGTGTGGCATCGACATGTATATCGTGTTGTCATGTGTCTATGTGAGTCTATGATTTATGTAAGTGTCGTATGCATTGTTGAGATTCTCTTCTTGGAGTCCTTGTGGCATTGTATAGTGAGCAATGTAAGTCAAAAAAAAATTATCTTGGTATTTTTACTGTTGTTTTTGTGTGTGTAGAATGTGGGTATTACATTTGGTATCAGAGCAGAGGTTCATGATCTCAAACCTATGGGGAATATATGAGTTGAGATGGTGTTGCATGATGATGGTGGATATTGGAAGAGTAATGTGATATAAGTGTGATGTGAACTATGTCGTAATTATGAAATTGTGAATGCACATGTTGTGTATGTCACTTAGTGCGTATTTTTTTATCATGTTGATGTGCTTGTGATGAGAGTATTCTCTCTCCTTTTCATGGATTATATGAAGAGTTCACATGTGATGTACCACCTTATTGTGTGTGAAAATAAATGTTATTGTGAATTGTGAAGTGTTGTAGCATTTTTGCATTGTGTGATATGAATGTGTATTGATGTATTACATGAAAAAATTGGTGTAAAGTTAATTGTATTATATCGTGATGTTGCCACCATGTTATGATGAATCATGTGCATCATCATGTTGTATTGCAAATGACTATATGATGTAAAGTTAGATTTTGCGTTCCTCATATGTATAATTCATATAATATTTGATGGTTCATGTCGTGATTTAGGGGCATATGGTGAGCGTATAATCCCTATTATATAGTGATTGCACTTTGGGTGTAAAATGTGGTAATGTGATGTATCGTAACTTGTGAAAGTAATGATTTTGTTTAACCATGTATATATACCATGCGTAAGATGTTATGGTTAATTTTTGTGAATCACCATTGTGTTAGTCATGTAGTTATATGTTATGTTTTGGACCTTACACTAACTGACCCTAAGGGAAATCGGTAAAAGGTGTATATTTGGAGTGAGGAAATGTGTACCATTGACCAGTCATTTGAGCCAAGTATAAGATAGGAAGTGGAGCTTTATGTAGGATGAAAACCCACTTTTTTCGTTTGGTATGTGTGGCACTTGCTAACAGGTGTCATGCATATTGTGTTTCGTAGATACCTTAGGCTCAGTAAATGATGAATCGTACTCCTTTCTCTCGCCCGATATGGTTATCGTATGGATTCAACCTATGTGATTTTGACTATGTTGAGCCTTGTCGAAGTGGTGGCGGGATGATGAAAGTTGTATTATTGATATGATATTTTACGAGCTAAGGCTCAATGTTTTCGAGTTCCAGAAACTCATTGAGTACCCCCCTTGGTGGTTGTATAAGGCCACATAATTATCGTAATGGGTTATTCCTATGCATGTATTTTATTCGTAAATCGAGCACTTTATCTTTTCTTTCTATAACCAGCAATTTTATTGACTAACATGTTCTTATATTTTGGGCATTTATTTGGTTGTTGCACTAACATTCAGATTTTGCACTAACCATGGCTGATTAGCCATTTTCTTTTCTCAGTTTTAAATTGCGTATCAATTTAAAAAAATTTATAGCCTAGCCCAAGACTTGAGATTGTTGCTACTTGGCATTTGATATGAATTGTTATTCTGGTTCTAATGTCATAATGTGTTGGAATAGGATCATGGGATTCACCATGGAGTGGTGGAACCTATGGACCCACTTCATTGTATGGGGGTATGCCCCAAGGAGTTACATATAACTAGCGGGTTGTTAAACCATGAGTTCTTATGTCACTTGGGTTAGAGATATATGGACTCTATGCACCTATGGCCATAGGGTGATTGGCCTCTTTTGGGGAGTGAAAAGGAAAATTTATCTTTATTTTATTATTTGAGGGAGGCATAAGAGACTTGAGGGAGCCATAAGAGATTCATGTGGGTGTGATTGATGCTTTGGAGGTATAAGAGATTCATGTGGGTGTGATTGATGCTTTGGGAGGTATATGGAGTTGTGTTGTGATGTTTTGGGAGGTGTATGGTGTTGGTATTATGAGTATGTGTATTCTTGTGAGTTCAGTTGTGTTTTGTAATGTTGAGGATTGATGCTCCTCAGTGTTTGTGTGATGGTGTTTCCATCTTGACTCTGTATAGATATAATTATGGTTTTGAGTTGTTTGAAACCTTTATATGTGTACCTGTTCGGAATTCCATGTTGAAGTAGTCTACTTGTGTTATGGGTACTATTGTGTCGAGAGCACATATGTGACAAGTACTATGTTGTGAGATCTATGTATGTTGTGTCCATGGGTTATTTGAGTTCTTCTGATGTGATACAGTCAGGGAAGTATGTAGAAATATGTCTTGTGAACCATTAGTGTTTTTTTGTCCCTGATGTGGTATTGTGATGTCAATTCTATTGGGCACCTACGAACATAAGACAAATAAACTCTTAAACAGTGAAATACTAAGAGTTGAGATTAAGAAATACTTTAAAGGAAAAGAATAAGTAATAAAGTAAAAGAGAACTGCCAATCTTCACAGAACATTAAAATTTAAGATATTTATAAATTTAGTTTGATCACTTGTGGTTGTGTTGTATCGACCAGTTGTTTTGTTAAACGATGTGTGTCCTTTTTGAATTTCTTTCCTTCTTACCCTTCGATATTTGGTATTCTATCGCATCGGGGACGATTCTCTTATAAGGGGAGGGAAATGTAATGTCATACATAAAATCCAGAATAATAATTTAAAAATAAATAAATAAATGAAATTAATGCATTTTGTTTTAGAGGTGATGGTGGCGTAGAGACGTTATGGAGTTGGTGATAGCAGGAGTGGATGGGAGGTGGCATGAAGGCATGGAAAACCTGTTAAGGCATGTGGGCAGCTAGAGGAAGTTAGACATGTCATTATCCTTGGACAATAATACAAAAAGAACATTATTTGATATCTGGATGCTTAAACCATGATGAAACCCAAGTTACCATTGTAAATCTAGTAGAAATGGGATAGTTGTAGCGGGAGGGTAGGAAGAAGAGGATTTTAAGGGGGTAGTTTCACCTAAAGCAGTAAACAGGTATCAAACCAATCAGTTCTTAGTTACCTGTATACTCCCAGCCTGCGTCAAAATGAGACCTATTGAATGGGGCATGGGCATCCAACAAAGCATAAGAGATAGAGGAATTTTGTCAACTATTGTAGTTGCAAGCGCTCTGGTAGATGTGTCTGTAAATTATGGAAGCATATAAAAGCACATGAACTGTTTGGAGGAATGTGTTGATGGTGAATCACAGCACCCCTGAATGTCTGCAACTCGATGGGTTGAGACTCTCAGTGTGATTGCATAACATGGAGCTGTTCCCAAGTGTGGGACCTTGAAAAAATAGAAAAAGCTCTCCGGATGAAGGCCGGTTCCTATTCCTCTATTCAGATGCACATGTAGAAATACAAATGGTTTACTAAAAAATCTAAACTAACTTTCCAAGGAGGCAGGGTAAGAAGATGCATAAAATAAAACCTAAACTAACAAAGGTGATGCACCGAGGAATGAAGAACACCTGTCTTGCCAATAAACACAAACCATTAAAATGCAATGTAAGATCATGCACAGATAACAAAATTTATAGTGAAAGATCAAGAGGATGCAAATAAACACAGAGAGGGTTGAGAATCATCCACAGACATGCATTATCTGCTCCAAAGATTGATACAATACACTACAAAATTCCAAGAGGTAAAGTTGCATTACAGTTTTAAAATGGGAGGTTTGAACTCCGCGAATTCACCTGCCAAAGAGAAGAAGGGAGGGGAAAAACAAGAATGTCCAACCTTTAGAAAGAAGCCCCTCCTTACCATTTATAGGAAGAATGAGAGAGGGAAGAGAGAGGAAATCCAAATCTACCCCAACCACCTCTAGGTTACATTTAATTTATCTCATTATGGCGGTAGGTGAGAACCCTAGCAAACCCTAAAAGTGACACACTATATTTTGCATTTTAAAGAATTTTTAGGACCTCGTAAGCTTTCCGAAAATTCCAACCTTGCGTGAATCTGAGCTTCCTGTGAAAAGTTATGGCCATTTGAATATCTGGGTCAGGGTCTGCTTCCTGTCAGTGCTCAAAATGTTACGCCTCCTGAAGATGCGCCCCGGTGCATCCATCCTTATGTCGACATAAGGCACAAATTTCTTCATGTCAACACCTTATGTCGTGCACCCTTTACCTGTGCCAAGGCATGAATTTCTTCATGTCGACACCTTATGTCGTGCGCCCTTTACCTGCGCCAAGGTGCAAATTTCTTCATGTCGACACCTTATGTCGTGTGCCCTTTACCTATGCCAAGGCATGAATTTCTTCATGTCAACACCTTATGTCGTGCGTCATTTACTTGTGCCAAGGCATGAATTTATTCATGTCGACACCTTATGTCATGTGCCCTTTACCTGCGCCAAGGCACAAATTTCTTCATGTCGAAACCTTATGTCATGCGCCCTTTACCTATGCCAAGGCGTGAATTTCTTCATGTCGACACCTTATGTCATGTGCCATTTACCTACGCTAAGGTGGGAATTTCTTCATGTGTTGTCACCTTATGTCGTGCACCCTTTACCTGTGCCAAGGCATGAATTTCTTCATGTCGACACCTTATGTCGTGTGCCCTTTACCTAGGAAATTTTTCCCATATCTACCCGAAGGGGAAGATATATACAACAGAATGTCTTAAAAAAATGAGGTGTGGTGGAAAGCTTTGACTCCATGATTTGCACGAAATGATATTTGTTAAGAAGATTATGGGGATGTCCAATTCAGAGATTTGAGAAATGGTTTCTCTGATACTAGAAGTGCAATGTCCCCTTTAAACACCAAGTCAAGGAAAGTGACCTACTTACCAAAATGCTTGAGGGGAAATGTGGGGAGGAAATGATTACAGGACATGCACAAAATGGATGCATTGAATCACCTTGGAAACTCTCAAGAAAATGTAATCGACTTGTTTAAATTCTGACCCCACAGCCATTCCAACAAAACCACCCTTGTCTGATATTTTAGTTGCAAGTGCTTTGGAAAAGCATGAATGTAAAGAAAGGGCACATACACAGGGCAGACTAACTGTTAGTCAAAATGCCTTAAGTGTAGGTAGTCTCATGGAATCAGCTAATTGCTAGATATATACAAGTTGCTTTGTTGATGGTTCCTAAAAAACTTTTTAAACTTTCAGGAAAATGGTTCCTATAAGTGTCCAAGTTGATCCATTTTCCTTGGCCAACATCCTCCTTGGTTGTGCCAAAATAGACACCTTGGTACAGGGACTGCAGAAATGGTTTTGATGAAATGACATGAGAAAATTTCAAGAAAATGTTTTTGTAAGGTTTAAAACCAAACTCCACAATCTTAATCAACCTCTTCTAAGTTGTTGTCAAACGGGGTATTTTGATCAAGTCAATAAACTGCATACCCATATGACCCGATGGTTGCTGGTGAGCATAATAGCTTGTTAAGTGTTTGTGTCCATGATGGATTCATTGTTGAAAACATATTTTGGTGTTTGAATGTGGAAACCATTATGATTGGAGGGAGAGAAGGAGTTGAGATGATGAATATGTATTTTGTGGAAAGTTGGTTGGGTTAAAAATGTAGTGATTTGGTTTATTGGAGCTCATCGCGCTTAGTGGTATAGCACATACGTGTCCTTGGATGCCATATTGAATAGTATAAATGGTGGACTTCTAGGTGCACGTAAAATGTTAGGCAGAATGCTGAGAGAGAGGGAGAGTTGGAGCTTTGTGGAATGCTGGTGAACCATCCTGGAACACCTCTTGCGTTACATACGTTATTATTTTTCAGGAATGGTCTCCTTACCTTTGTCTTTTATAATTTTTGTATAATTTGTTTCTTCAATTACAATGTAATAGAAATAATAAACCATTAGATAAATATATAGTTGGGTATTTTAATTAGAATGTTAGTGAGAAACAATAAAACTCCATTTGGTTACCTACATTTCGATTTACAATTTGACTGTCAACCATGTTACTACCGCAACCTTGTGCGTGCTCGTGTCCATTGATATTGGTGAGAGCTAGATGTTACATCAACTAAAACAACTATTTTTTTTAACTTTTAAAGTTAGAAAAAAAAATTCTGGAACTCACAAAACAACCTTCTATAACCCAAAAAAGAGATATTAACTTCCATTTGTGTTCCTTGTTATGCGGGGGGCATATCAAGCTTAGATTGACCCTGATTGACCATTTTTTATTTTTTCCACCCCGTTTAGGAGCCATGTTACACCGTTTTGCAATTGTAGGAAGTTGCTAAATTTGAAATGTTTGGTTTCGTATCAGCTCACCGTTTCAATCCTTGACAACGAAAATGCTTATCCGCCTTCGCAAACCTCTAGTATTTTTACTAGAAATTTTCCTAGAACCTTATGTTTGAAGAAAAAAACTTTTCTTGATAGTTTGGCAACCTCATTTTGTAGGCCTCCAGTCGCAGTTTGACTAGGTCAAACTGGACCAATTTACAACTGATGGCTCCAGAAAACTTTTTGCCTTTTGAAAACTATTTGCTAGTTCTTATTCCCTTCAATTCTAGTGGATTCTCCATACATGGGGGATATTTTAGGAAGTTTCTCATTTTCTCGTTCATCCATCGAACGCCAGTTTTAGACGTGGTTTTTTTAGCCCTCCAACAAATTGTTTTTATCATTACAACTAGGCCAATTATGACCAATGGCCTTAGAAAACTAGCCTCCAATCGTAAACCGTGTGCCAATTATAAATTTCGTCAGCTCCAGTGAATTCTTGGTGTATAGGAAGACACGTAGAAGCTTACCTGTGGTGCATTTTCTCATTAGAGGACAACGTTTGAAAGTGGTTTCTTACCCTCCAAGTGTTAACTGAACGTTTTTACAGCTAGCAATGAAACATAAGAAAAAAAGTTGTAGGACCCAGTTTGGGTTACCCAAACCATCATGGAAATTTATTCTTGTAAATAACTATTTGAAACCTTACTATGTAACTTGTGTGAAATTAAACTTTTGGCAAAATAGTGTTTCTTGCTCTTCCCTATTTCTTTCTCTCTCATTGGTTACAAAATAAGGTGAAATGAAATGAAATAAACATGTGTCTCTAACCGCCCCTTTTTGAATGCAAATTATTAATATTATGTAAATGGAAAACTGAAAACGTTAATTATGTTAGATCTAGGTGGATGCCATGCCACCAATTCATCGCTGATTTCATGCTCAGTTGGTTTTGCAGGATGCAAGAAAGATGGCAAAAAGGCGTGGTGTAATTAATTATTTATTATTGTAATTGATATATTTTATTGGAAAATGTATATATGTTTAATGTAATTACAATATAATAGAAAAAAATTATATTTGAAATTTGGTAATATGCATGAGATGCTAGTTTTAGGAATGCCTTGGGAAATGTGCATTTAATCATAGGTTCAATTGGATTCATAGTTACGTATGGTAGAAAGGTTTCATTTATATATATGGTAATTGAATTTGAAGTTTATATCTTGTAGAGCATTTTCAGTGTTCAATAAACGATTAATTAATTACCGTGTGCTCTTCTTACCTTGTAAATGTAATAAAGAGATTTAATCAAAACGCTCAACCCTAGTATAATATCTGTGCATAAATTTTTTTCCTATGTGATCCTTCTTACCATATAAGAAATTGAAACCATAGAATGAACTTAAACATTGCACTCGATGGAACCTCCTAGTTTAGCTAAATAAAAACCCCAATTTGAGTTTACCATCATAGTCAATATGTTTAGCAACATTGTCATGAACCCCTATTTTAGGAACGACATGGTCCAACCTTATCTGGAGTATGTGGTTTCCTTCTATGTTTTGTAACCAAGAGGAGAATGTCTTCTCTTCAAGTTTGAAATCGTATTGAGCGGTGAAGACCACCTTGGAAGTCACCTTAAGAGTCACTGTTTGAAGGAACGACTATGTGGCGTAACCTTACCTTTTATGGGACTAAGTAGAACTATTAACCCGTAGTATCCTAGGGGACTAATAAGTCTTACGAAGTTAGATTTAGAACATTTTTTCTTTTCAGCGAATGAATTCCTTGCGGGACACTCCATTTTCGGTATTTGGTAGGTATAAAATGCATTATAGAAGTTGTCGAGATCACTCCGAGTCTAGAGGCAATGGAATTCAATAGAAGAGTCTTAACGTGCCCTTCAAATTAACGATCCTTCAATATATCTCCAATGAAATATAAATAAGTAAAAAACAATAATTTTCCCGCAAATGTTAACCAGACTTAGTTATATTATATCCAAAATAACTATTTTTCTAATAATTT
Source organism: Taxus chinensis (assembly GCA_019776745.2). Taxonomy (NCBI): domain Eukaryota; kingdom Viridiplantae; phylum Streptophyta; class Pinopsida; order Cupressales; family Taxaceae; genus Taxus; species Taxus chinensis. Next base: position 195,304,830 of record CM034151.1, read on the forward strand.
CACTATGCTCTTGGGACCGTTATTATTTACATTCGCAATATACAACTGCAAATTAGTTTACAAGTTTTGGATACTCCTTTCTTTTGAGGAAATGTTTCTGTTTAAAATTAGTTTAGTATTCCAAACTGGTGATAATCATTTCGAAGTAAATTTTCAACTCTCAAAAGTCGTTTTTCAAAATTGAAAAAATGTGTTTTTGAAATTATATAAATTTAAAAAGGTTTTCAAGAAAAAGTAGAAAGGAGTTACTAGTTAGTGACAGCCGAGAAATGATGTTGAAATGGAGTTGTTACCGAAGTTGATGCAAAATCCAAGTTCCTATCTTTCACATATAATTCTTATGTGGGAAAGTCTATTGACAGGATGTCAAAAATAATTATGATATAGGGTAAAACATCAAAGTCTCATTATAAACGCCAGCTTTGCTTTTCTCTCAGCATCAGATAATAAACTCAACAGAGAAGTTAAATTTCTTATACAAAAGGGATGGGTAGAATTTAGGAATCAGATAAGGCTAAGCTGTATACACCTTTTCACCTCAAGAAAAAGTGGAACAACCACAAAAACATACATTAGTTTGTGTAGGGTTAGGTTAACTGGTATTAAGATTTTTTAGTATTTTGCAAGAATGACAATAATAATAATTTTTCAATGTGTAAAGGCCTTGGATTTTATTCTTCTTGTAACATGAGTGTCAATAAGAATGACGTGCATATAATTTATCGCTTCTCCGATTGTGTGAAAGGCTCTAAGAATCTAACCAGGAATTCTAAGGCAATGTAAATGATTATTTCAATTTGACAGATGCCTTTGCTGGAAAATTTCAAGTAAACAAAATATTTAGAAGAATAACGAGTTCAGAGTGATATAATTTTGATTATAGTTAAATATATAGTAAAAAAAATATTCGATACAAGATATAGATATGGAGGAAATTTAAAACTAGGAGAAACAACTATAAGAGAACCTTAACTGAAATTTACTATTATTCAAATGGCAAAAGTAGAACAGTACTAGTATGTTTCTAGAAACTATTAAATAGTTTGATGACCATGTGAATCTATTTTAGGGATCTGAAAATTTCACTGTAGTTACCAAAATATGTAATTACTACTATTACATTACACTTCTAGTATGTTGTTATATACATGAATTTTAAGTTTGAAAACTAGGCATTGGTGACACCTTTTTGATCCTTTTCTTGCTTCGCTTGGCTCTTCTTATGTCTTTAGTATGTCATTTGCATCTTTATGATCGAGTCACAGGGATCCATGTTCTTTCTTCTTGTTTTATTTCCGTGTACTTTTTCCGAGATAGTACCACCCAAACAGGACAATTGTGCCCAACAGTTAATGTCCTTCTGGGCGCTCATGTCCTATTTGTTTGTTTTTCTCCTTTGTCATTTTTCTATAACTCTGGATCTTTTCTTCTCTTATTTTCAGAACCTTGGTCAGATTTTGGTGTCACTATGTCTTGAAATTCTAACAAAGAACTCATATATTTACACAAATTACTAGTTATTCTAAGTGGCAATTTGGGTATATTTTTCTATAATTACAACATATACAAGACCAACACAATGGACTACATTTTAGGTTACATTATTCATTGCATTCAGGTAGGCTATTCTAAATTCCATAACACACATTCTTACATAGGTACAAAGTATTTTTATGCTACTAGTCTTTGTGTGACTTGAACTAGGGCATCCTAGCTCAAGGGACACAATTTCAATTAAACAAGATAAGAACTACATGGAGTATGAAATTTAGAACTGTTCTCAGTAACAAAATCACATTAGGGTGATAGCCGAGGTCATTCCTATGACTGTTATTAAACTATATTTAACAAAAGCTAAGATCATACCACTTTCTATTGCAAAATGCATATTACCCCAACTTCAATCCCTCCATACCTTGCATGTTTACCAAGATTTAAAATCCTGGCCCTAATGTTATGTTGTTACCCCCGTAGAGGGCACTAGTGTTCATAATAATGATATTGAGTCTATTACTACTAATGTGACTTGTGTTGAGGATCTAGTTAAGTTTTCTAATTAAGGGGGCCTTGCTAATGATGATTCTCTTTCCCCGAACTCTCTTGACTTTTTCAATTCTATCCTCTATGGCCTAACCCTCCTTCACCCCCTTCTTCTTATCCTCCCATCTTACATATGAAAATATCTTTGGGACTAATCATGTTGATGCTAATATTTCTTTATAAAATTATACCCCCTACCTTCTACTTGTCCATTGACCATTTTGCCTATAGATATTTATTGTTCTTCTTCTCTTGCATGTATTACTCATTGTATTTCATATGCTATTATTTCTCACATTCCCATTCCTTCTCATACTATCTTATGATTTGATTTTAGTGATGATGCATTTATTACGACACGTGATATTTGTAAATATAATGTACAAACTAATAATGATGTTATATAACATTTTCATGTTTCTTATTCTCCTCCTTTGATTGAAATTTTTGATACATGTGTCAAAACCTCCATTCCTATTAAAATCCCTTCCATCACTATTTCTAGTTACAGTAAGAAAATATCCTAAGGTTGAATTCAAACCTAATAGTTTCCCTATTAGTCCTTTCAATGTAAAAATCCAACCCCTTAATGAGCCCTTCAATGTGTATGGTATCAGTCAGAAAGAAGTTCTTTTTATTATACACGTTGTTAGTGATTTACAATATAAGCTCCATACTCTTACTCTTTAAAGTAGGCCACACTATGTTAGTATTGATAATCATTTCCTTCATGTAAATCCAATTCCTATGAAGATTCATATATTATCCTTTCCTAACGGTATTACTATGCCAATTTTTTCACTTTATGATGCGAGGGGTGATCCTTATTAACATCTTAAGAATTTTGTACATTATTTAGCTTCATTATCTAATGATCAATTGTTATTTGAAGGTTTTCCTAGTATTCTTGCTAATATTTCTTCTCATTTGTTTCATCATTTTCGTAAAGGATCTATTAGTACTTATATTGATATGGAAGAGACATTTCTTAGACACTTTTTTTTTTTCTAATTTAATGGTCTTAAAAGTATAATTGATTGCTTAAATTATTTGCATTAAACAGAGAATAAACCGATTTAGGATTAGATTTTATGTATTAATTCTTACATGAAACATATAATTTTTCATCCTATTTATCTAGAAATGCAATATATCTATTTTCATGGCTTAATTCATCATTTGAGAGGAAATTTTCTATATCATACATGTGAATAATTTAATATTATTTTCTTCAAATTTATAGTTTTATATAAATAACTTTTTAATGATCATACTATAGTACATGATTCTAGTTCCTCTGCACCTACCCCACCTTGCACTTCTTCAATTCCTACCCCACATAGAACTTCTTCTTGTCTTCAACCCATTACACCACCTTCACAATAAGCATCTCCTCCTAAATATACTCATATATGTTATCCTCCATTATGTATGAATACACCTCGTTTCAATCCATCTCCAATATTGAACCATTATATTTTTAACATTCTACTAAGACACATGATGTGTTGCATACCTTCCCTAATGAGAATTCTCATCATTCATCTTCTAATGAGCATTATCCTCCTCATTGGTTACGATGCAATCATAAACATCCATTCTCTAACTTTCATAGGATCAATGGTCATCATGAAAATGATTTTTATTTCCTACGTGTGATAATATTCACTTCCTTGAGGACCGAGCTATCATCTCTTATCGCGCACACCATTATAATAGATCTCATTCTCTTATGTCGCGACACCGCACGATAGATTTTGTTCCTTTCAATACCTCTCATCCTCCTCATGTAATCTTGTCTCCTTCTATGACTATAGATAAACCATCTACCCCACTCCTTGTTTGAGCCCCATAGTGGGTTCCAAAGGAGCCTCAATCATTAATCTTAGGGTCACATCCTTTCAGTGATCTTACAATCTCTTTAGGTTTGTGTTGTGGTACCTTTACTCACGATATCACATCCATTGCGTCACTTGTGCATAATAATCACCTTTTCTCATACTAGAGGTCATATGCTAATTTAAAAGTATGAACTTTCATGCATATCATATACTAGCATGATTATTATCACATGGTCATTTACTTATTACCTATCTTTATAATAGTCTCAGTCAATATTCAACATACATGCCTATCTATATTGTTGTCTCTAGCATCATCTCATTTTAACATCTATGATATTATTCTCATCACTCATTAAAATATCAAAATGCATCACATAAGATTTGAAGCAACTTGATATAACTCAAGATTACATCATCAATTAATGTTTCATCATATACATATATATATCTTAAATAGGTATACAATACAAATATCTAGAGTATGATATCTCTATATATGTCATACATCGTCATCACCACTGAAGACTATATAACTTACCTAAAAATAGATGCAACCCCACTCAATCTCTGAAAGTGATATTACAACTGATGCTCCTCTAATATTGCTCGGAATTTTTCTACCTTGGTCACGACCTCCACGTCTTGCACTTAAATCTAAATATATCTTTTATACAAACTCTATGTGATCATACCTCTTATGACATCCTTTCACACTAATTGTAACTTCATCCTCGGCTCATATAACTTGAATTGAAATATACTACATTTAAATTATGTTATGTCCACTTGATCAAACAAATATGCATGCTCACCGGCTATATGTTCAACCCTCTCAAACATACCTCTCAACACAAGAACAACTAGGGGCATGGTGCGAGTTAACATGCATATCAACGTCACTAAAATAAGTTACTAATACTCATCACCTAAAATAATTTGATATTTATTAGTATCCCATGCTCGCAAAAAACACAACTAACATTTATTTAATTACACATTATAATACACATCAATTCTAATTACACTACGTAATTTTAATTGCTAGGACATCATCCACGATGGTGTCTACTTGTGTTCCCACTGCCTCTCCACCTCATATAGGGCCACCTAGATTCCCTCCATCCACATCTAGAACTAGTGGATATAATAACACCCATCGGTACTCTTCTCAACACTGTGTATAAGACGATGTATTACCCACATCATCAAATCTACCCACTACTATAATTGGATATCTCTTCTCAACTCAAGGTGAATTTAATAGATATCTAGTGGGTTCCAACCTAGCTACTACTCTCCTCAATGATCTTATAGATCTATAACATATTTATGAATCTGAAGGTATATCTTGTACAAGGAATAACTATCTAGACACTCACTCCTACTGACATAACTTTTTTACCCTTAGAAACATGCCCTCTAACAACATGGTGCATCGAATACACAATAAATTTTTATCATCCTCCACCCACCATCCATAATCCCTATACATCCTCTAAATAATGGCTCTATCCCCATACTATCCAACATCGACCTATAGGCTATTGTATCAAACCACCATTTCTTCATACCTACCCATCGAGCTCCAAAGATCTATGGTTGATCCCAATCATCCCTCAACTCACTCAATGGTTATAGTATAGAAATGATCTCATATGTCCACATATCTAATAAGGTAGTATATTCTATACTACCACCATGGTCCTCCTATATAATTCAATAAAAATACTTTGTAAAAGTGTGCCAAAACACACCACTCCATGTCTGTTGCATGACATGTTCCTCAATATTCCGAAAAATATTATGCATCCTAGATTAATTTGACACCCCGCCTACATCAAATTCCACACTTAATTTAAATGACACTGCAATAAACTTAAAAAAATCACATAATACTTGATCTAACTATGTTATATAACATGATCATTGAATCTTCTTATGCATTTTCCCCTATAAAATACTGTTTTGCAGTCCTCTACTACCTTCATTTTTCTCCTAGTTCGATCTCTAGTACCCTCTTTTGTAAAATTTGTAATTGAAGGAACCTATATACATCCTCTAAATTCACTATCATCTCTCATGTTAGTAGCTTAAATTTACATGTTTTTGCATACTATCACTTGTATATTACAGTCATTAAAGGCATATTAGAGGTTATCTCCCTTAATATAACAATGTGTCTTATCCTAACATGGTCCAAAAAATTTCACTCCACCTCCTCTAATCCTAATATTAGCAATGTAGAAAAATTCCTTTGCGAGACTCCCTTGAGCGTAATATCATGTTGCAAAGAAAACAAAAAGTAAATATCACATTGGTACTAATAAATACTCAAAATAGAATACATAAGATACCAATCACACTTGGAAAAAAGTGTGAACCTCACTAGACACTAACATATCTAATTTGGAAAATAGTGCCAATATCTATACACTTCTGTCCAAAGGATAGAACTGGCTCATCCAATACCATCGTGTATAGAAAATCCTAAAAATATTAAATTACCAAAATGTAAAAATTGACCAAATATACCTATATATGCCTAATCTGATATGTGAAATACATCACTTGTTACTCCATCTATCATTTTTGTTCAAATGGCCTATATCACCCTCTCGAACGTAGTTTTGATGCCCTCTCATGCATGTGGAACTTTTATCACTCCGATCTCAAATCACAATTCTCAAATTTATAAATGAAGTAAATTTTGACTTTTTACCTTACTATTTATAGAATTTTTTTATTACCAATAGTTACCATACTATGATTTAAGAAAACTACTTACTACTTACTATTTATTTCATATCTTTAACATTGTTTATCTATTTTTTGTGTCATATGTGCCATTGGAACCAAAATTGTTATATATTTCATTTTCATATTCCTTGGATAACCTCCTTAGGATTATTTAAATATAATCTACTATTGCATTCCTTATCATTCTACTCCAATATAGACTTTTTACTTCTCTCTATGACATTTTACTCCATTTTTTTTGTTAAAGGATTGACAATTGGCCTCTCCCCTCTTTTCCAAAAGGGGGAAAATATTCGGGGTATCCTATTATCCTCCCTTGGAAAATTAAAATAATTTATTAAAATAATATACCCAATCATCTTATACTCCATGTAGTGAAACCCAAATATTCAGGTTATCCTATTACACTCCCCTCTATTACAAATAGCAAAGAATCCACATTTTCACAAATTCTCACAATGCCTCAATGAAATTACCTAATCTATAGGAACACCAATCCTTGAAAGTAGTTTCAAATACAATCAAGTTATAAAAAACACCATTTTCCAAATTAATACTAGCAGTTTCAAATTCTATTCTAAGTATCATTTTTTCCTCCGATATGGCCTAATTTGGTAGCTAATCCAATATATAACATGCACCATTATTTCAATTTACCAATAAGTTGTACCCTTACATTTTAAAGTGATGGAAAGAGACATAATTTCCTTTCTTATAGCTCTTTACTGGGGTTTCCGGGATGTAGTAGGAAATTTCCAAAAGGGGTTCATATTGTCATTTGTATCGGTAGAATTTATTTTCATGAAATCATCATAGTAACAAAGAAAAGAAGACCTCTCTCCCAGAACTCTTTCTCTAGCACTAGGACACTGAAATCCTTAGTTTATTGCAAAGATGCTTAAAGCATTACTTTACTATCATAATGCTCAAATACTTAGTGTAGAGCTAGGAATCTTAAATCCTTAGTTTATATGTTGACTTGGGAATTAATCAATCTTGATATTTCTCTCGATATCCAAATTTCAAATTCTCATTTATCTCCTAGTGGTACCCAAATCTGCACCACCTTGATAGCCAAGCAACACTGAAAAACAAATTTGGATGCTTAGAGAAAGATAGACCAAATATTTAGTCATTTACATTAGGGGACAATATCTGACAGACTCTTTGAGATTTGACTTGGGAGATATTGGATTGTAATCACAAAGGGGATGACATTCCCTCCTACTTTAGGGTCTTCCTTTAATAAGGGTCAGAGGACCCATTTTGTAGCTTGTTAATGAGAAAGGTGGATGAAATTGTAGTCTCTAAGATTTCTCTTGGACATATGAAGGATAACCATGAATAGACAAGGTCAATGTCAGAATCATTTAACTCTCATGAGTTATCACACTAAATAATGTAGATGTATTTTAAAATAAGACTCAATTCACTCAAGACAATGTAGATCTTATCTTGCTTCTGCATATTAATGGCAAGGGATGCTAGGAATAGTAAAGTCCCTTCACAAATGATTATGAACAAGGAAAACATGGGTAATTAAGAAAGATTGAACAATTGTAGGTTGTAATTTTTGTGTATCAATGAGAAATTAAAGCAAGATAAAGTTGATTATACAAGTTTCTCAATAAAACCTTAAAAAAATTTGGGAATCACCCCAAGGTAAGAGGAATACATCACACAACTAGTAAAAACCATTTCACTAGAAGGCATGAACTCATGAAATCCTAAGAGTACAAGATTTCACACAAATTTTTATAATCTAAACACAAAATCTCATGCTAAAATTTCAATAAAATTCTAACACTTCCTTCTCAACTACGTTCAAGATACACTCAAAAGCTTACTAATATGTTATCAACCAAAAAGAGGCAATATGAATTGAAAACTATTTATGACACCACAAAAAGAAATATCTATCTATAGTGCAATTGCAGTTGCCAAAAGGCCAATAATTAAGACACAATCTAGTGTAATTCAAATATACTATCAACATAAGATTACAACAGGGAAGGAAAGTAGTTGATTAAAATTATTTTACATTAGGAACAAAGACAACATTGCTTAGGAGAAAACACATAGTTAATTTCAATAAATTAAAATTTCTTAGCAAGGGACCATAAAGCCTATGGCCTCAATGCTTTCCATTGAATGTACACTTGAAATCATCTTCACATGAGAAAGTTTGGACAAATTAAAATAACTCACTAGTCTCTTCATTTGATTCAAGTTATTCAAGAAAAGTACAATTGATTTTTGTTTGTTTTCTCTAAGAATTTGAGAAAATTTAACCCCCTTTGTATGAGAACATTCCTCTCGTATGTATACAATTCTTTTTATCTTACCTTTTCCATTTTCACCCAAAAATGTGAATATTTAAAATAATATTTCTCTTTTCGGCACACAATCTGATCTGTTATCACTCCTTTGATAATACTTTAGTTTCGTGATGCCATGTGGAGGGATTACAAATTATTTGTATTTTTTCATTATCTTAGAATGAATGGGATACCATTTCACCCTTTGGTATCATTTGTTAAATTACTTATTTCTTAGGTAGGTCGAGAGAATTTTTAATAATTTTTTAGCACCTCCCAATGGCTTGATTTGATATTTAATCATTCCCTCATTTTTGGAATCCACATCGAGACACACACAATCATTGTCATATCTTTTTGAGCTGAATTTTTTCGAATGTGTTGTATCATATCAAGAAAAATTTCTCCCATGGGAACCAAGGTTTCGTGATCATTTCTATGATATTAGTCTATTTCACACTTATATTTTTTTGGGGAGTATCACTGACAATCTTGATGATCATCTCATCATGATTTCTCTTATTTTAAGTCACAAGTTTTATTTTTTCGATAAATTTCGATCACTTCTCAGTACAAATGTTCATCCTTTCTTCTAAGTGTGAAAATTTTTTGTGTTTGTTATGGAGCCTGATAGTGACAGGGGTTGTAAGCCACATTTTATATGTATTTATGCATAGTGAAATCTTGACTATTCCTTATTAGGTCACATATCTATCGAGTGGTTTTCTATGTTTCCCTAAAATGATAAAAACCCTAATATTTTTAAAGGGTCATTATGTATGAGGCTCATTGTATTAGTGGCAACACTGTGAGAGAGAGTTTGGCTGGACTGAATAAAAGGATTGGTTGTTTCTGGTGGACGTAGCCCATTTTGGGTGAACCATGTTAAATCTATGAAACTCTTTTATATTGCATTCTTTTCTATTTTACGTCTTCTGCATTATTCATTGCATGCTTTTTTATCTGTACAACTGGTATAATCCTAACATCTTGGTGGATTTCTCTTTCTGTAAAATGGTAGGAATGACATTAACATCCAATTTGAAGGGGTTTTCCTCTAAATATTTGAATCAAATATTAAAATTAATAGGTCTCAATGAGGCATTTGTCAAGATATTATTTGATATTACATATCCAGGGGACTATAATGGGCCATTGACTGCCCAAGTTGTTCGTGTGGCTTTTTTTTAAAGGCTCATTAGAATTAGTCCCATATTTTCCACCATATACATGATATACTTTCATATTTTAAGGTTAGAGCATCAGAATACTCCCGAGGTACTAAAGGATTTCTATGTCAAGAGCACACCATTTGTAAAAGGTGTAATTGACAACATATTCCCTTTCATCTACAATGAAGAGTTAACTACGAAGTAGATTCCTTCAAAATCTTATGAGCTTAATGAAGGGGTTTGTATAAACACTATTCCTACTTTTTTTTATCAAGGTGAATGAGTTGGAACACTGTGTTTCTTCTTTGGAGAAGAGTCCCACATAATTTCCATCTTCTCAACCTCATGAAGTATCACCATCTATTATGTAGAAATGTAAGGGTGAATCCAGATCAAAAAATTCTTCCCAGCGAACTTCAAGGACAACTTTACTTGAACTTAAAGCCATATCAATTGTTCCTTTTTTAGCCCTCTGTTTGCCATAGGTGACCTGGATCTCCTAAATTGGGTTTCTTCTTACCATAAGAAGATCAAATTAATGGGTATATTGGATGGCACTAGGATGAATATTGAGGAATTCATGGCTATGGGTATGTCTCGCACCTTAGTAGGGGAAGTTTTATTTGCACATATCGATGTTGGGTGAGAGGAGTTTGTTCTAAGGAAAAAATGGTTATTGGACAAAATTTCTCCTTTCAGTGAAAATTTTACTATAGTGGAAGATAATTAGGCGTCCCTTTCTCTAGTTTATTTTTGATATAGTTCATAAGAATGTATGTAAATTTTACATGGGTTAGGCCCCTATAGAACCTCATTTTTCATGTTGATCAATACAAAAAATTGAAATTGTTACATTAATTCACATGCTTCATAATAGATTTAGAATTCTATTAAAGAAATAGAAAATTCTAATGTATTTTATCATGTTACATTCATGTTTAAAATTAGAAATTCAAAGTAATGTTTAACTATTATAAAATAAGAGTATCAATTATGAAAACATGAGATTTATTAAGAAAAACTAGCCTAAACTTCTTCACCGGTCAATATGGTCACATCTTCATAGTTTTCATCATCTTCTTCATCTGGATGTTTTTCTCTGTATACATCATATCTCTGGAATATTTGGATAATGTCATCTTAATCAATTCTAACCTGGAACATGCATATAAATTCTTTCTCTCTAATTATTGCTTCAGATTTTGACCTTGTAGCATTATGTTTTCTTATTTTCTTTGACAACTTAGTCATGTGATGCTCCAAACAAACAAACTTTTGGGAAACATCATAACTAAACAATGGATTCATTGAATCAGGTTTTCCATTAACATAGGTGACTTTGTTCTCTACCACAATATTTCCTAACCATTTATCAAGAGTATCCACAGGCTCTACTATCTTTTCCCTTTTTGAATGAATAATTTTATCAATCTGTTTGAGAAATTTTCATCCTTAATTTGATAGCTCCTTCATAAGTATGTTTTATTCCCTTTTATTTAGGGGAATAATATTTTCATATTCCACTAATTGATCATGTAGTTGAGCTAATGATTCCATTTGAGGAATAATTCCTTCTTAGGAATACAAGCCATCTTTACATTTTTTAAGCTGGTCATTTACATCATTGAATAATTTAGGCATTTGTTTATAACATTCTACTGCCTCTTCAATAATATTATTCCCTCATTGAATTAACACCTCTTTCCATTTACCCACAACACTAGCCATTTTTCTATCCTTGTCAGCCTCATTGAGAATACAAGGTGTTATATTGCTAATAAATTTTTTCCCTTCATCTATTGGTTGTACCCACTTCTGTATGTATGGGGATAATATTCTAAATTATTCTTTCAATATCCTTTTAGACACCTTATCATCATAAAATTTATACAAGCAACCCTCAACAACTAATGTGATATCTTGTTTTAACGTTTCTCTAGAAGGTTTCGTCCAATGAATGTGTTGAACATCATAATTTCCTATTGTGACTTCATCCTTTGATTTACCTTGGTGGGGGGTTACAACTTCTAGAGTTCTAAAGAATTGTATGTCTACATGGGTCTTAGTAGGGATTTTTTCCTTTTTTGAATTTATTTTGGGCTTTGGGAAATATATACCTGTGTTTTATATAACCTCTTCAAGGGAAATTTATTTTTATACATCTCAAATCAATCCTCCCAACGAACCAGTTGTGAGAGTGTTTCGTAATTTTAATCCTTGTGATATAGGAGGGGGCTTCTCAGAGAAAAACACTAGTTTTTTAGATACTTCTTAGGGGTCTTACAATAATGACATTTCCTCTTATATTTTTTCCACTTATAAGATTGGCTCTTTTAGGTGTGACCCTATCTGCCCAAAGAGCATCATAGAGTTTCTTGTGCCAGTTCCTCTGAGATTCATTAACTAATTTCCTTATTATAGCCACCATATTTTTGTTCGTTGATTCTACTTGTCCATTCCCCTGAGGATAATAATCTGAGGAGTGAGCCAAGGAGATGCCATATCCATAACAAAAATCCATCATCTCAGTTAAAGAAAAATTCAAAACATTATCTGTCACAATCTTGTTTGGCACACCATACCTCACCAAGATATTCTCTTTGATAAAACTGCATACTACTTCTGAAGTAGTACTCTTTACTAGATTGGCTTCTACCCACTTAGTCAAATAATCTGTGGCAGTTAATACATGGGTTGACCAGAACTAGAAGAGGGATTAAGTGTTCCAATGAAATCTAAACCCCATTGTTGAAAAGGATCTTCGGTCACAATTGGTTTAAGGGGCAAAGAGGCCAATTTGGGTCTACCCACGAAGGTCTGACAAGCTTCACATTTATCAATCCACTTTGATGCATCTCTGAACAAGGTAGGCCCGTAATATCCTACACGAAGAATCTTATGAGTAGTGACAGTTGATGAGTAGTGCCCTCCACATGCTTGGTCATGAAAAGTTAAAAGTAGCTTCCTCTGCTATTCCTTATCCACACATTTTAGAAACCTTCCATCCAACCCGCACTTAAACAAGGAATTCTCCCACAACACATATTGGGCTGATCTTAGCTTAATAGCTCTCCTCTCTTTAGTAGTAAACTGAGAGGGACATTCACCATATGTGAGAAAGTATGCAATATCGGCATACCATTCATCAATTGAGCCAAGAAACAGAACGGTAGGAAGATCAACTTTATCCTCTAGTAACTCATATCTAGCTCCCTCAGCGATGAGTTCACACAAGCCTTTTCCATGGATGAGCTTGGTTGGTCTGATGTCAATGTCATATTCTTGGACCTTGGCCACCTAGTTGCCTCTCTTGGATCCAAACTCCTGTTGTGTGAGAATGGACTTGATGGTCGTATCCGGTACAAATACTGTGGAGTGAGTGTTAAGAATGTAAAAATGAAACTGCTTGACAGCTTTAACCACTGCGAAAGCATGTTTCTCCATTATGGTGTATTTTAACTCATGATATTTTATAATGTAGCTCATAAATGCAATTGGTATCTCTTGATCATTAGAATCTTCTTGAGTCAAAACAGTAGCCAGGGTGTTATCTGTGGCATAACAATAGATAAAAATTATTTGCCAAAATCTGGATATGCTAAAACAGGAGTTTTAGCAATAGCCCTTTTAATACCTTCAAAGGCTTCTTTCCCTTCAAGAGACCAACCAAACATCTATTCTCCATTCATCATTTGGGAGATATTCAAAGTTAGCTCTATGAAATTAGGGATGAATCTTCTCAGAAAGTTAATCTTACCAAAGAAAGAGTGCACTCCCTTCTTGCAGGTTGGAAGGGGAATTCGCTGGATAGCTTGAACTCACTCAGGATCAATTTTTATAGCATCTTTGGAAACAACATGACCCAATAATTTTCCCTCTATGACACAAAAGATAGATTTCTTAAGATTTAAAGAGATCTCATGTTCTCTACATTTCAAAAGAACTGTTTCTAGATGCTGAAAATGATCTGCCCTTGTTTTGGAAAATGTAGTCAAGTCATCAAGGTATACGAAAATACACTTCCCTTTCAAACTTCCAAAGTCCAAGTCCATAGCTCTTTAAAAAGTGGCACCAGCATTAATGAACCCAAAAGGCATCCTTTTGTAGGAAAATTTACCCCAAGGGGTAGTGAAGGTTGTTTTGTGTTGATCTGTGGTATTAACTTCTACCTGATTATACCCTGAGAAGCCATCAAGCATAGACAACATTTCAGATCCCATCACAGCTTGCAAGACTTGACACATCATGGGAAAAGGATAATTATATTTTAAGGAAGCTTGATTCAGATTCCTGAAGTCAACACAGATATGAATCTCACCATTTTTCTTTCTAACAGGCACAATGTTGGCAATCCATGTTGAATGGTGGATAGGGAAAATGATCTTGGCTTTTAATAACTTTTGTATTTCCTGAAAGATGGTGTCAGCTATCTTAGGATTGTATTGCCCCTATTTCTGTCTAAAAGGCTTAATCCTAGGTTTGAGAGGGATGAAATGCTGCATTTATTTTTGTTGAAAATATTTTAAATCCTCATAGGAATAAGCAAGAACATCTTTATACTTCTTTAAAAGATTAACTACTTTCCTCTTTCCTTCTAGTGTGCAACATTTTCCAATGTTCACGAGTTTAAGGTCAGTAGAACTCCCAATATTAATTTTTTCATATTCAGCTGATTTTTGAGGTCTAGTAGAAGCTTTAAACTTTACATACCTATCATGTTTGTCAAACAATTCTTCTAAACTCACCAGTCCCTTAAGAATCTTGTTCCCTTTGATTGATACATCCATCTTGATCTGTCTCTTCTTCTTTGACATATTCTTTGTTGAAGGGTACACTTTCACGAGGCAAATTGTCGCTTCCTTCAAAGTACAATTGTTCAAATTTATCCCCGAGTTCTAAGAAAGAAAGAAAATGCTGATCATCATTGAAAACTTTCCAGTTACTTGCATTATCAGGTACACTGGGCCTATGGATCATCTTAATGGTAAACTTAACTTAAGAGAAGTTAGGATGAGGTATCAGCAATGACCCCGAGACTACTAGTGAATCAGCCCTAGTGTTCTCCTCCCTAGGCACTGCTTCGATGGAGAAGGCACCAAGAAATTCAATAGAGTCCCAAACCTGATTCCTATAATGTTTCAATCTTCTATTTTTTACCTAGAAGAGGTTTCTAACTTGCTTGACAATCAGCTCTGCATCTCCACGAGCTAGAAGATTCTTCACACCCTTTTCTTTTGCCACATGAAGCCTAAGAATGAGAGCTTCATATTCTACTATATTATTAGTATTTTCAAATTGTAACTTGAATGAGAAAGGACAGACCTTTCCCTCGGGAGACACCAATATTACACCAACTCCAGAACCATCTGAGGAACAACTTTCATCAAACTCTAATATCCAAACACCATTAGGATCCTTAGGTGATCTTTTGGGGAGTTGGATTTCCTGTGGAGACATAATCATATAGTTTCCATGCCCCATATCCTCATAAAGTATTTGTGCTTTGGGATCATATATTTTTTGTACAATATACTCAGACTGCTTCTCAGGAAGTAACTTCTTCATTTTCCCATTAACAGGTATGAGGGCATGTGACCAATCCATTTGAATTTATCCACCCACATCCTTACAGAAGTTCCTACTTAGCAACATCCCATATGAAGGAGGAATGTCTACTACTAGGATAGTAGCTAAAACCTTCTTCTCATGAAAGGTAGCAAAAGCTACTTGTGCATCTTTAATTCTTCCGACTAGGGGCACTTCCTTACTCTCCATGGAATAACAAGACCCGTAAGTGCGTGTGAGAGTTAGGCCTAAGGCATGGGATACTTTGGCAGGCATTACATTGTCTGATGCCCCTGAGTCTATGACGCAATTTCTCAGTCTATAACCTGCTATAAGAAGTGTGACATAAAATGGTTTGATCTTTTCATTAGGTGAGGTAACAACAACTACTAGATTGGGTTGTGATAAAGAATATGGAGTGGGTAAAAGGCCTTTAGAGGTAGTTTTGGAATGAGAATTGACAAAGTGTACCATTTTAGCAAAAGCCTTGGGATGGGTTTGATAATACCAAGCCTCTGAGATTTGAACCTTAGTCCTTTTCAGGTGATCAATGATATCGAAAGACCCAGAAGTGGACGAGCTATCGTCGCTTGGAACCCTGGGCTTATCCATATTAGGAGTTGAAAAAGAAGTAACTTTAGTAGCAGAATTGACAGGACTCACCTTGGGTGTGGACGCAATGGGGATAGGAAATCCTCTTTTTGCAATTACAAGAATAGTCATTGGATGTTCCTTGGATCTTTTGGCCGGCTGCATCACTTTCTCCTTTTTGTTTGTCTGCTCTCAAGTCATGACAGCATATGATTCACTATTCATGTCTGCCACTACCTCGTCATAATCATCTTATTCATCAACTCCTTTAATAGTGAAGAAATTAACTCGAGATCCCTCAAGTTCCTTTGTTTCTTTATCACCCTCTTCAACAAATTCTTCACAATATTCACTAACTTCTTCATCCTCCGGCTCTTCAACTTCATAGGTTACATTAATAGGGACTTTAATAGGAGGTCCTTCAAGTGGTAGCCTTGTTTGAGAAGCAGGTAAATGATTTCTGAGCTGAAAATTCCTCCTTGGAATGTCTGCATCGGGGGTATACTGAGCCAATTATTTCTTAATGGCGATGAGATCATTTGCAAGTTTTTGTACTAATGGATCAGTATTAAGCCCAAGAGTGGAAGAGGAGGAAGGGAAAGACCTGGATTTAGAAGGATCTCTTCTCAACTTCCCTAACATGATTAAATCATCTTCAACACTAACAACAAGAGTTTGATCTTCAGCCAACATTGCAAGATTATCTCTTCTCAATGCATAACTAACTTTAGGTAATTGGGCATTCAGGAAGAAGAATTTTTGAATTTTATCTACAGGTTGATTGTTTGATGGAATTTTGTTAATCAACTTGTTGAATCAAGCCACAAATTCTTTCATGGGATCTTGTGATTCTTTCTTTATTTGAGAAATTTGGGCCAGCAAAGCATACATGTCTTCTTCCTATTTGAAACGATTCTCAAACCTAGCTCTCGTGGTGTTCTAGCTAGTGATAGCTCTGGCCAGAAGGTTATAGAACCAAACAGCTGCATTATCTTATAAAGTTTCAACAAAAATCCTTACTTAGACATCTTCATGTTTAACTCCCAGAACCCCACATGCAACTATGAAGGCCGCGATATGCTCATCAAGATGTACCTTACCATCACCTCCAAATTTGGGAATTTTCTTCCAATTACCTGTAGGTAATTCATGCAAAGGCTGAGGAAGGGAAAGGGGCCCAACACGATGACCCCAAGGCAGTGGTACTGCTATTCTTGGAAAAATATCTTGAAGGGGAACTGAAACACCAGCAAGAACCAGAGCTCGGATATTAGGACTGAGTTACTCTAAAGGAATACCACCCGTAGGGGTTCTATTTTTTATAGGAGTGCTTGTTGAACGAGCTTTTCTATTTCTTCCTACTGAAGGGAAAGGAAAACCCTACTGTTCCAAAAGCTGAAACTGAGAATCTTCAATACCAAGGGACCTTCTCCCTCGAGTAAAACATGGAGTCGCTAGATAAAAAAAATGATCTATAAATGGTTATGGAACTGGAAAATGATTTCGCAACGGAGTCACCAAAAAATGTTGGTCATCAAAAGAAGATCCTATTGAGAGCAATAGTCAAGGGACACGAAGCCCCTCCTCTTTGATGGGAGAAGTTCCCTTATTTAAGATAAAAAATTATTTACAAATGTACACCGCATAAATTTGATGTGGAACTTGGGTATTATGAAAGCTTTTAGATTGAACTGAAATAGATTATCAATCACAAAAGCATAGAACGAATGAAGGCCAAGGCAATGAGCAGAAAAGCATTTTCCAGAATTATAGCTGACAAAATAATTCCTTATGCATTCTAGAATACAATGAATTGGAATTGGACCCATTTGTATTTGAATTACTAAGATGAAATTTGGAGGGACACACAGTTCCATAAATAACATTTACAAGAATACAAAGTTTTTTGGTATTATGCAAACAAATGATCTAATAATATTTAATAGATAGCTGTGAAATAAAGATATCAGATGAACAAAGAAAGAAGATCCTTTTGTATTGATTGGCATATTATTTCTTACACTTTCATAAATAAGCCAAGTTCCTCCTTCAAAAATGGCGAAGAGAGGCTATTATATAGTTTACAAATCAGTTACCCTTGGTAACTACTTCTTTTAGTTAAAGGGCTGCTTAATGCAAAAGCCCAACTGATTACCATAAATCCAAGATGAGGAAAGAAAGAAGGGAGAAAAGTCAGGAGAAGAAGACAAATGTTTATGATTGAGAGGGGCCCAATGATTTTAGAATCCGTTGTCTAAATATTTTCAACACCTCTGCTATGTCTCTACCACGTGGGACCAATGTGTTGGCAGTGCATTGGGTCCAAAATCTGAGGCACTTCTCCATCTCTTTGTCGAATTCGACATGTGTATGATAATATTTATTTGCTTCTTCAATAGCAGACTGGAGAGAGCAGATATCCTTCATCTTTTCCTTGGAAATAGAATCCTCCTTGAACAAATTATCTTTGACAAAAGCTCTGAATTGAGATTTGATTTCTTTTAAGGAGAGGGGTACACCAGATGTCTCATCATGGAGGTGACTATTTATATCTTGTAAAGTAGATACCACCAAAGTCTTGAAGGCCTCACCCTTCTGCCAGCTATTCTTCAATTCTCCCAAAGCCTCCTCCAACACCTTGATTTTCCATTCCACACTGTATACCCATGATTTTGACAAATTATCTTTTGCATCATCAAAGACCTTGCTCGCCATTAAAATATTTTCATCAGTCTGCCCCATAAGGTGAAAGTCTACTATACAGCTGCTCCAGAGTTTGAGTTCTTTATCTATATTTCCCGTAGTTGAGGAGAGTTTCTATTGTAGATTATTTACCTTCTCATTGATTTTGAAGGCTTCATCAATGAAATTCAATCCTGTAATGAGCATATCATCTACCATGGCCTCCATAGGCCCCTTCCATAGATGGAATATCTATGTATGTCTTTGATACTCTAGACTTCATCTTGAATGAGGATTACATGTGGTGGAAGAGTGGTCAGTGGGGTGGGATCTAAAACTTTGTCCTTGGACAACAGTGACTTGATGAAACTTGCAATAACTTGAGCCTACTCTTCCAGCTGCTCTATAGTTTGTTGCCATTTTTCTACCCTCCCAATGACCCTGGTGACTATTTCTTAGAGATTTTGAATCTCACCTTCAGGGGTGGACTCTCCCATAGGGATCCTCAAGAGCTCAAGATCAGATGCTTGCGAATCATGCTCTGTCTTGTCTACTTTGGGCTTGGCTATCTCCAGGAATTTTTGGCCCTGAGCATCAGATACTATTCAAGAGGTAGTGTTGGCATTCTTAGTAGGAGTAGGAGGAGTAGTGCCTAATAAGGCCGCCATAGAATCAAAATTGGGTCTTGAGATTCAGGAGCAAGACTTTCTCATCCTACTATCAACAAAAGGTTGCAACCATGCAAAAGAGGAGGAGGAAGAGGAAGGTGGGGCAAGAGGGCCGAGAGAAAGGAAACTCATGGCACTCAAAGTGTGCACTTATGTTGCCTCTAGTTGAGATATGAGTGGAGTGCTTGGGGCTTCTGGTACAGAGGAGTCAATGGTGCTTGGAAGCTTAGTGCTTTAGACTTCTTTGTCTTTATCCATTAGGGCTTCTGGAGCACTTATGGAGGCTAGCACTTCACTGAGAAAAATAATGTTCTCTGGACCTAAGGGCAATTCCGAATGCTTCATCATGGGATCTTATTCAACAAGCTCTTTTTTAACCTCCTTGATTTTCTTCTGATATACTTGAATGGACGGGGAAGGAGTGGAGGATGTAGGACCTTTAGTTGATGAGGCAGGAGGAGTCTACACAGGTGATTCTGAATTGGGTGTCAATGTTTCCTTCCTTGGTGTTGAAGTATCCTTAGAGGAGGACTCACCTAAATGCCTTCTAAGTTCACGAACTTTCCTATCAAACCAGATCTTGGTTCTTACTAAGACAGGGGCAAATATTTCAGCTAGATCATCTTTCTCCTTTTTGAACCAATCCAAATCCTCCAACGGAGTGTGTTTGATCAAGGTGTCATACTCATATGAAAATAGGTCAAAATTATCATCTTGAATCCCTTCCGGGACTTGATACAAATTAATCTCCTGAATCAATTGAAGAGAAAACCTACCGTAATGTCTCCTTCTTGCCTGGAAATCATCATCACAGTCAGCCCAATAGTATTCTGTGTCTGCCCTATGATAGTAATTGATTTTGATGTTCTGTTCAATAAATTTCTTTAAATCAAAACAAGTTCTTGGCCTGAAGGAAATGGACAGTGATGGAAGCTAGGGCTCTTTTTATGTTTTGTGCATCTAGAGCCGTCTTGTAGGTGTAGTTTCCCAAAGAGATGGGGAAGTGTAGGCCAGTAATTTTCTTATCCCTATAGGTTCTATGTAACTTGTCTAATTGCCTACATATCTCTATCAAGGCCATTTTATCATTACAAAACATAGGGAGCTTAAGAGGGGTGCTCTCATAGCCTGCAAGCGTGATATAGGAGAATTTTCTAAATTGGATGAAGTAAGCACCATACTTCACTATTAGACTCATGGATTCATCTGAGAACCTCCTTGCAGTGTCGCTCTCTAGAATCCTCACAATGTAAATGGTGAAATCATCATTCACCCTCCTGAAGTTGCGATTGTCAGTGTCTAGGGTGAATTGAGGGCAGTAGGCATATACAGGGTCACCGTTATGAGCATCAATGTATGTGAACCCAAACCATTGCCTTGAGGTTGTTAAGGTATACATCAGGTATGAAGTCATGTAGAACTTCTTGGTTTGTTGTACATTGGACAGCTACTCTGCTAAGGTCATGCTGATGATTTCTGCTCAGTTGATATTCTGAGTTCCTTCACACACCATGTTGATAAGGGGGTACATCCAGAAATGGAACTCATTGGTAGAGGTTAAGCCCATGACCCGAGCTAGTAGGATTATAAAATCTGATAGCTCCTCATTGAAATCAGTAGGAAACAGAACCTTGGATAAATGGGATGCCCCCTTTTTAGGGTTTTTAAGCCAAGACTTCGCCACCCTTGCCTTGTATTTCTCACTATCTTGGTCGAAGAGGGCCTGTGCCTAGTTTTGAGAGATTACTATAGTATTTTCCATCTCAGGAATCCTTAGGGTAGTTTCAATGGTAGCAACATCGAGCTTGGCAATGAGTTCCCCATGCACATTCGTTAGATTACTTGAGTTGGGATTGAAATGAGCACTGCAGGCGAGTATTGTATCTGCACATTGTAATGAGATTGGGAAACCAGTGGCGAATTCCAAGCCACTATCATGAATCATTTGTGTTATAGGAGAGGGGTTCGAATCTATCATCCTAGTCTAGAAATCTCCAAAGTCAAGGTGACGAACTTGACTGTCCCTGATATCGGGAACGGCAGACTCGAGCGGTGAAATTTTCTCTTGACCTTGGAATTTGATCTTCATGTTGATAGCAATCTGAAAAAGTCACAATTTTTACTCTTTATGAAATTTTAGGGGGAATGGGTATGTGCACAGAAATTTCGATTGCGAGGGTATGAGCAATTGATAAGAAAGCAATGTGCAAAAATGCGTAGTGGGGAAGCTTATTAAATAGCCGTTTCGGAGAGAGAAAGGTGATAAATGTGCATTAAATACACATCTACGAACTTGAAAAGAAAGATATTTGGGAAGAGCGGGAAAAATTATCCCAGATGGCCTTTGGTTCATTTGGGACACGCGGGACGTGAAAGTGCGATTCGCCCGATGTGGATGACGTGGGATAAATATGCACAAATTCTTTCGGGACATGAGGGATGAAAGTACGTGAAGTACGTGATTCGTTCGACGAGGGTGAAAGGTGAACATTGAGCCTGGGTGAACTTGTGTTACTTGGGACAAAAATTTCTGACGGGCCCGAAAGAAACGAACTTCGGGTAAAGCAGTCGATCGGTAAACAGGGAGCTCAAATGAACTTGGGACATCTGGGACAAAAATGTCCGACAGACCCACAAATCACACAAAATGACCCAAAAATGTACATTCTTTCAAACTTTTTGACTTTTTCCCTTACGAAAACAACAGAAAAGGTGATTAACCTCAAAATTATGATTTTGAACTTCTCAAAAAAGGGTGGAAATTTTGAGAGGACAACACACCCCAACCTTCTGATGGCCATAACTTTTAACTTGGAGCTTGGATTTGCACACAAAAGGACTTTTTGGAAGTGTTATAGTCTCCTCTACATAGATTATTAATTTAATTTAAGTGAGACTAATTTATTCAAAATGAATAAATAAAATCGACCATTTTAAAGAGTGTCTCAGGTTTCTCACCTACCATAATAATGAAGTATGGGATTCCTTTATTTCCCAACAAGGAATAGTACATGGGGGTATGGCTTATACAATAGAAACCGTCATTGTTGCAGGTGAAATCAATGCATTTTAGGGTGGTTAAAGAAATTGTTTTAATTCTTATCTCCCTTTCTCTCATTCTTCCTATATATTATAAAGAGGGGCATTTTTCAAGAGGTTGGACCATTTGGCTCTACACCCTCATTTCTTTTCTAGTTTATAGATTTTGTGGAGTTCAAACCTCCCATCTGAACTGTAAATGAAATCTTGCCTCTTGGCCATTGTAATGCACTATATCATCTTTAGAGTAATAATAAAAGTTTGTGGATGATTTTCAACCCTCTCTTATGATTCATTGCATCCCCTTGATCTCTCATTGTAATGTTGGTTATCTTTGCATGGTGGTTGTGTTATATTTTAATGGCTTTTGTTTAATTGTAAAGCAAGTGTTCAAAATTCATTTGGTGCATCACCTCTGTTAGTTTAGGTTTAATTTATTGCATCTTCTTAACCATGTCTCCTTGGAAAGTTAGAGTAGATTGTAGAGTAGATCCTCTACAATTTGCATGTGTTCCTTCATCCGGAGAGATTTCCCAATTGTAAAATCCCACACTTTGGGAAAATATCCATATTATGAAATCACACTAAGAGTTTCAACCCATCAAGTTGTAGATATTCAAGGATGTTTTTATTACGTATCAACATGTACCACAACAATCTTTATGTCAAAATATGCCTAAGAGTCATCTTTGAGAAATTTCTAAGTCTATCTTCTTCTTCATCTCTGTAATTCATCCAGTAATCCTAAAAGTAAGGTTCATGTTCATATGAACTCCTTATAGCTGAGCTAACAACCCATCTAGTTTCATATTGGGATCTGATTTCTATTTTTTTTATTTTAAATCTTACTGTCTCTTCTTATAGAAATCTAGCTTTACCAATGGTGGGGTAGGAATACTTCCCAATCCTGATAGAAAATTTAATATTTTTCTTATGCTTTCCTACAATAAATTTTTGTACTGGTGCTAATTTCCTTGAAATATCATAGAGGGCCCACTTTTCATCTACATATCTCAGTAATTTACATGGATACCAATAAAATCCACTAGCTCTAATATTAATGAAAAACCTATGTTGAATGAAGAAGAAACCATACTCTAGTATTGCATTCCTATCTTTTTCATATATTTTGTACTGCTTCCATTCACACTTGAAAATAGAGATTACATGTGCAAAAAATGCATCATTTATTTGCATTACATTTCCTTTCCAGTTTTTCAGACATAGCTGGGGATAGACATTGTATACTATAATATCTTTTAAGTGTGACTTTTGTTAGAGGTCAAGGAAATTATTATGACCTATAATATTGTAAACTAAGTATGACATCATATAGAACTCAATGTTATCAGTGGCATCCATGTTGATTTTTGCAGCTAATTCAAAGAGATTTGTGTGAATTGATGTAGTTATGAGTGTTGCCCAAAAATTACTTCCTTTTTTTTCCAAGATAACCCATATATATGAAAACATCCACTCTTTGAATTTAGTATCCATGTCCAAGCAAACCATTCTACTTAATAACATAATTATATCTTCCACTCCCTCGACAAATTGTGATCTGACCTATCTTTTAATAATTCTCATGGTAGCTTTTTTATCTGACAACAACCATTTAATATTACTGATTCTGGAAATGTATTTATTTTTGGCCTCATAAAATTTTAATGATGAATCAATAATCTAAATTCTTTGGGTGTTAGGCTTAGTACTCCTTTACTAATTCCATTCAAGAATTTCCTTTTTACTAGATAGTAGTTCTCAACATAAATCCTTACGAGTTCTAGGCGATGCAATGAAGGTGGAAAAGAAGCAACTAGGGAAATGTGGTTCTCCTCAATGGATGTCATGAATTGAATTTTATTGGGATCATGGAGCCTTCACAAAAAATCATCCAAATCAGCATTTGACAAATTTGTGTCAATGATTTTATCCATATTACTGGTAATACTCTAGGTAACATGGAATCCTGAGTACATGGGATTCATTCTATATGGTATTAATTTACACATTTAATTCATTACAAATTGTAAATAAAATGAAAATAATGTGAATGTAATGCAAGAACTTACCCATTTCTTGTGTAAAATCTGTGAAATTCCCCACTGCTTCCACAACTCTACATTCTCTAGTTCAATGCTACTACTTCATAGAAAATATTTATTCACTATTTTGTGAAACAACACTTTTAGGGCATCCAAATATCTACATGAAATGGTAACAGTTCAACATGTTTGAAAACATTTTTGAAAAATATGACTTGATTTGTGCAAGATGCATTAATGAGGGCAGTCGTAAATGCATTATATGCTATCAATATAACTTTCCCCCTTTGTTTGAATGTGGATTGTCCACATGGCTCAATCTGGGGCTTTGTGGGATTAGAGATCGTTTTTGCATTTTTGCATTACTTTTCAAATCAGTACAAGTTTGAAATTTTGACCCGAACCCCTGCCCATTGACTTTTGCTGAGAAAGATACATATGTCATTGGTGGGCTTCAGATATTTCTTTACATTTTACATTCCATCGACAAGTGATGCAAAAGTGCATTATTAATATGATTCCCTGCTCGTATCCCATTCTGAAATGTATTCCTTTCTGGGAGCAGGCTCAACTACTCCTTTTGCATTATTTGACTTGAATATTTGTAGGATTACTCATCAAGATTCGGTGCTAGGTTTGAAATTTGTAGTTATTATGAAAATTGTGTAATTTTATAAACAAATCCCACTGTAGTGAAGCTCATGGAGATATGCCACACATCTTCAGATGGTGGAGGATAATATGTAATTTTTAGTCATGATCTAAGGGATGATATTCAGGAAGCATTTACATGGTTAAACACAATTAATCATCATTTTTTTCATAGGGATCACTTAGGAATGACATTGTTAGCAAATTCCTTGACAAAAAAATAGGATTCATATTGGATTCACAAATCAAACACAAGACTTCATTTTTATTTAACATGATTTCATTATTAAAGCATACATGTTTTAAATTTTAACTAACAATACATAGCAAAATTTTAAGGCACATTTAGGATAGAAGGGTGAGATCAAAATGAGAACTAACATCAGCCCTAACTCAGGGATGGGAAATTCCTGTGAGTGCCACAAAAACCACATGAAAAAAAAAATTCACTGACCAAGTTCCTTAATCCATTGGGAAATGAATTTTTTCAAAAACACACACAAGTTCAACTAGAGAAAACACACTTCACAAAATACACCTAGATAGTAAGGCAATAGGTCACTCATTCCCTTCATCACCCTTCTACAATAATACAAAAGCAATTGTATTATCAGATGCAAAGGAAAAAACATGAAACACTTTCTTATAATCGGGGCTAGCTGAAATATGGGAATTCTTTAATGCTGTTAAAATCTTAGTCAACCTCTTGTTCCCATTTGATAACCTAATCTTTCTTTAGAATTATAGTAATAGGGATGGTTATTTAAGAAAAAATTGAAATAAACATCCTAATGAAATTTATCTTCCTATAGAAATATTTGATACCCATTTTTTATGTGGGCATGGTAACTTTTCCAATGGCTTCTACTTGATTGGGATCTATCATGACCCCTACTTTAGATACAATATGCCCCATTAATTTTGTATTTTGAAAACAAAAATTACATTCCTTGGGATTTAAGGAGATCCCATAATCTCTGCATCTTACTATCACTTTCTCCACATGGCTCAGGTGGTCACTTATCTTCCTAGAAAACACAGTTACATCATCTTGATACACAACAATAAAATCATTAATGTAACCTGAAAACAAAACATCCATGGCTCTTTGCAAAGTAGCTTCAACAATCATCAAGACAAATGGCATCCTCACATACACCTATGTTCCCCATGGGGTGGTGAAAGAAGTTTTAAATCTCTCCAATTGTTTCACCACCACCTTATTATATCCTGAGAAGCCATCCAAAGTTGAGAGAAATTAAGATCCTATAACCATCTGCAACATGTTATCCATACTAGGTAATGGATAATTGTCTTTGAATGAGGCCTTATTCAGATTTCTAAAATCTACACAAAGCCTTATATATCTATTTTTCTTTCTCACTGGTACAAGATTTCCCACCCATGAAGAGTATGTTGTGGGCTGTATTATTCCTCCATCCCTCAACTTTGTCAAATCTTCTCACATTTTAAGTGAGAGAAGAGGATTAATAGCCCTTCTAATTTTTACATGAATGGATTAGTGTTAGGCTCTAAGGGTATTTCATGGTTGAATAAATGTTCTCTATAAGCCTTCATTTCTCAATAGGACTATGCTAAGCAATCTTGATACTTTGTTAATAGTTTTACATAAGATTTATTCTCCTCTTTGCTCAAATTTCACCTTATCCATACCTTCCTAGGTTTCTCCTTGGTTCCCAAATTTTACTCCTCAACATCCCTTGAATCAGAGATATTCCTTCGGACCACCCTATCTACATTGCTAAAATTGGATTCAAAAGAAACCAACCCCACGAGATTTTTTTTTTTTCAAATCAATTATGTATTTTCCAAATAAAATTTCTTTTCCATCACATGTTGAAACCATTGGCTCCCAATCCATCCATTGATTTGTGAATTCTCCTTCACTTTGCAAGATCCTCTGCACTTGGGCATCAATATTAAACACTTGCCAATGTTTTAAATTATCAGGCATAGACAGTCTTTACAACACCTCTACATCATAGTTTTAGTAAGGAGAAACCATGAAATTATCAAACTGAGATGTAAGCACTGCTAATTTGTTAGTTGCAACATTTTGTGTCCTATCATTATATAAGATATTAAAAGAATCAAATATTTAAATAAAGTCCCAAACTGCATGCTTATACTACTTCATCTTTTGGTTCTTTGTTGCATATAAGTTTCTGACTTGATTTACCACTAACTAAGAATCCCCTTTAATAGTTATGTCCTTTATTCCATATCTCCATAAAATTCTCAAGCCTAGGAGAAGTGTTTCATATTATGCAATATTATTGGTGCATTTAAATTTTAGCATGAATGGAAATATTAATGTTCCTTTGGTTAGTGTTACCCCCATTTTTCCCTGAGGATAAATTTGGTCAGCCACAACCACACACAAAAGAATCTAGAGAAATCAGGTTCAAATCTTGTAATCAGGAAATAGAGGGACTCTATAATAGAGTGCAGGGATGTGAAAGATCAAATGACCATATGTAAGAAGAAATTCAAGAAACAACTCCATAAAACGAACCCATGCTTCAAATCCAGCAAACAGGTTACAGGCGGGCTCTGAAATGGAATTGCAAGGTTTGGGAAGGAGAAGATAGTGTTAAAGAAACCAGAGGCTCAAAGGAGGAGTGGAAAAGGTTTGATGTCTTCGGGCTCTGCAAATTTTTCAGAATGATCCCCATAATGACTAAGTATGGAGGAGACAACGGATGTTGCCAAGTGTCCAAATGATGGCCCCCAAAGATTGAATCCAAAAGAAAAGACTCAATCAAGCGTTAGGCCTCCACATGTCCCTTGTCTAAAGAGGGACATAGCCAACAACTAAAAGTCAAAAAGGAAAATAGGTCGGGCCTAAGAAAATACTAAGTAAAAATTTGCTAGCGGAAGCTACCACGTGTCATCCCAACAAATCTCCAAAGGCATATCAAAAATGTGATCCCCAAATGAGTGCCAGCTTGCCACATATTCAAGGCCTGAAAAAGTAAGAGCAGTTGTTTAAAAGTCCAAGAGTCTGTGGAGGATTCCACGTGTCAACCCGACACTCCTTTAGAGTTGAAATTCTTAGTGGGTTTCCAAATGAGCGCGGATCCTCCACATGTCCCAGGTCCAAAAAGGAATAGAGTCAGGTTTGAATTATCAAAATAGAGATAGGCCAGCAGAGGGTGCTAAGTGTCAGCACAACGTTATTTCAAAAGTAAGAGTTGTGGAAGGTTTCCAAACAAGCACCAATCCTCCACATTTCCCTGGTCAGATGTATGACCCCATGCATTCAAGGCCCAAAAAGTAAGAGCGGCCATTTAAAAGTCTAAGAGTTTGTGGAGGCTTCTACAATTCAACTCGATGCTCCTTCAGAGTTGAAATTCTGAGTGGGTTTCTGAATGAGTGCGGACCCTCCACGTGTCTCAAGTCCAAAAAGGGATAGGGTCGAGGTTGAATAGTCAAAACAAAGATAGGCCAGCGGAGGGTGCTAAATGTCAACACAATGCTATTTTAAAAGAAAGAGTTGTGGAAGGTTTCCAAATAAGCACCAGGCCTCCACATGTCCCCGGTCAGATGTATGACCCCACCGAGAAAAATGTTGTACCCAAAACATAAGGAAACTAAACAATCCATAGAAAATCCACATGTCATCCCAACGCATTTCCAAAAGTAGAATCCAAAATTTTTCCACAAACACGTGCTAGCCCTCCATGTGTCCAATTTCCATAGACCTGTTTTTAAAACTGATCGCCACCATTTTTGTATGGACCTGATTCAAATTTAAAATGGACATATCTTTTGACTTAGTGCTCAAAATCTGAAAAATCTTACACTGTTGGAAAGATCTTGGCCTCGTCTATGCCATGGAGATCTGAAAATTTAATTTTGGAGGATCTAGGTGGGGAAAAAAATAAAGAAAAAACCTTCATGCGATTAATATAGGATCTATTTTACCCAACAACTAGATCAGATTTGATTTGATCCATTGTTCCTCCTCCTTCGAGGTGCCGAACAAGTAATCGATGCAGACACGATAGATTTGGGGAGGATTTTCATGAGGAATTGATGATAGTGGCTGAGCTTAAAAATAGTTTTCCAACTTATCTCTCTTTCTTCCCTCTGTGCTGAATCTATAACGGAAGGGTCAAGGCTCATTGTAAAAGGTTAGATGTTTCTCTTTTGCACCCTCCCATCATGTTTTTTTCACAGAAGGATTTATGGAGATTTTTCTAACCTCTCCTTCAGGTTGTAACGTAAGTTTTACTTCTTGGCCACTCCAATATACTTTATCGACTCCTGAGTAATAATATATATGTCTATGGATGTTTTGACCCTCTCATGTATTTGTTATTGTCTCTCTAATCTCTTATTACAATTTGGTCATTTGTGCATAGTGTTTGTATTACATTTCATGGTCTATGTTAAACTGTAAAACCAGGGTCTAAGATTCCTTTGGTGCATCACCTTGTTAGATTAGTTTATTTTCTTGCATCTCCTTGGTAGAATAGAGTATATTTAGAATAGATCCTCTGCAATATATTTGTGTGCACCTGAATAGAGAAATAGGAACCAACCTTAATTGGGAGAGCTCTCTCAACTTGCAAGGTCCCACACTTTTAGAGATGATCCACGTTGTGCAATCACACTTAGAGTCTCAACCCATTTGGTTGCGAGCACTGAGGGGTGTTTTGATTCTACACTAACAGTTTTGGCATGCCCGGTGGGACAAGAAGTATTCATTTTTATTGCAGCAAGATTGATGTGCACTTGTTGCAAGTTCTATCTTTTAATAAGATTCAAAATAGTAGATCTGGTGACTCCAAAAGGGATAGAATCCACTGGTTTTAGTAGCCCAATCTTGCCAAGTTCATGAGAATAATACAAACAAGGTCAAGATCTAGACAAGAGAGACTATTTGTCTATCTACACTTATCTCCAGACAGAAGGAGAAGGGGGAGAAGACCTCGGAGATCTCCATCTCCTTCAAACAGAACCTTGTCAACACCTCCTCCTAGTAGGCCATTCTTTAAATCAAGAAGGGTTCTTAGGCCGATCAAGATGGCACAACAAAATCCGTATGTCAATTTCATTGGTAGCAGCCCACTTTCCCTTAATGCACAAAATCTAGTCCCAATGGTAGCATTAAAGAGAATCCCATATTTCACTGGACAGAACCATACTTCTCCTAGTGACAACGTTCAAGACATTACAAATGTCTGTGTAATCCATGAGATCACTGAGATGGACATTGCAGTAAAGTTACTAGCCTCTTCACTTAAGGGTAACGATTTAAAATGGATCAGGAGTCTAACAACAGGCTCTATTCAAACTTGGGACCATTTGTTCAAAGCTCTTCATGACCAGTTTAGATAAAAGGGAGATAACATGTCCTGGTTGTAGAAAATGACAACAATAAAGAGGGATCCTAATGAGAAGTTGAAATATTTCAACCTCAGATGTCAAAAGACATGGGAAAGGATTCTAGTGGTTGTAAAGCCCATAGATTAAGGTGCCTTCTTATACTTTCTTAGAGCTCTAAATTTTGTTATTTCTTTAATGATTCAATCAATGGGAGGAACAACCTTACCTACACCCTACAACATTTCCATAAGATATGAAAATTGTTTAATTCAGGGTGGTAAACTTTCTCCTAGGCCATTGATGCCTCTATATCAAGAATTAGGAAATTCAAGCACTAGCCAGACACCCACACTAGCTCCTATGCCTACTCCTAGGAATCAAAGTTCAGCTGAAGCCTCCACCTCATCCTCTAGTACCTCAAAAGAGTTTCAAGAAGTTATGAAATAGCTATAGAACCTAGGGAATGAGTTAGTAACTATCAAGATGCAACAATATCAGAGTTCTAGGTCATATCAGCCTCAAGCTTAGTATCAGGCTAGACCCCCATATGAAGAAAATATGTAACCAGATCAGGCTGTAAATAAAAAAGAAAGCCAAGGACAACCTCAAGTTTTTAGGCCTTTCTGGTCATATGATCCAAACACATCTTCAACATCAAGGTCATTGGTTCTAACACAAAACAACATGGCATAAGAATATGATTGGCGTTTCCCATGCAATAAACCTCATAACCAATCAATGTGCTTTAATGGTGCATCAAATCAGGCCTTGATGGTGTAAACCGTTAGTGTGTCACAAGAATCTAGAAAATAAGAAAATTGGTAGTAAGGAGTTCAGCAAGAAGAATCTCCAAGTGAGACTATGCTTGTCAATTCGCTAGATGAAGACTTTTGTGGGATGAATCAAACACCTTCCCAAAGTGCAGCTACTAATACATGGTCCAAGAAAAGCAATATTGGAGAGGGAAAATCACCAAACTCAGGTAATCCTGAACACTCCATTACTCCACAAGCTATTGGCACTCAAAATGTAACTCCTAGTATGCAGAGCCATTCCAAGCCACCTTCTAAACTCACTCAGACATCGGTTGTAACGACCCATGTGCAAGAGTAAAATGTACCAGGAAAGGGGCAGCAAAATGATATCTCATTTAATATCATTAAAAAAATGAAGAATATAAATGTGAATATTTCAATGCGGGAGTCACTGGCCATTCGTAGACAGAGAGATCTGCTACAAACTTCTATGGCCAATTGGTCAATCTCAAATCAGCCCTCTTATTAGCAAAAGAAAGTTCTTGCCAATGCGGCTCATCCCGAAGGAAACCATAGAGGATAAAAAGGTAAGAATCTAAAGCCACCTCCATTTTACATTTCATTTATCATTAGAGAAAAATTGGTACACAGTTGCATGATTGATTTGTGGTCAAGTATCTCTGTAATGCCAAAGCAATCAGCCGACCAGCTGGGCTTTCAATATGAAGTCATCTCCAAAGGTGTAGTACAATTGGATGGGACAACAATGACAACTTTTGGATTCATCAAAGATTTTATCTTCACACTACATGTCTGCCCCAATGTGACTGTATTGAAACACATATCATTCATAGACTTGCCAACACATTTTGCATTGTGTTTGTCGAGAGACTTCACTGCTAAAATTAGAGGATATTTGTCTGTTGATTGGTCACACAGGATTTTTATAACAAGGTATGGAGCTAAGGCCACTATAAAATCTAAGCCCATTATAGATTACCATATTGAGTCTTATGTACCCAGCCCAATCAATGAAAATTGTTCAGCCTTTGATTTGGAGGACCTCCTAAGAACTTGTGAGATAGATACCAAGGTGGGGTGTATCCCAGACTTGAATCTTGATGAATGGGAAAACAAGAGACATGATTTTAACCCATATAAAGAGATGGAAGAATCTGAGCTAGGAGTCTACTATTTGTATGAGGAAAATCATCCTCTTCTCGAAATCATTAAGCTAGACCACAAAGATGACAATGAGGTATGGCAGTTATTATTTGATAGCTCAAGAAGTAGGTAAGGAGCAAGATGAGGAGCTATGCTTGTTTCCCCACAAGGTATGAAATACTACTCATCTTTCCATTTCAAATTTTCTTGCTCAAATAAAACAACAGAGTATGAGGCTTTGGTGCATGGACTGCATTTGGCAAGGAAATGAGGAATCAAGAACTTGTAGGTTTTTGGTGACAGTGGACTAGTTGTTAATCAGGTCCAAGGACAAAATGCTACCAAGAATGATCCATTAAATAGTTACAAGAACTAGGTATGGGACCTCATTGAATATTTTGAGGCATTCAACATTAACTCCACCGCAAGGAAGAAGAATGAAGTAGCAGAAATATTGGCAATAATTAGGGCAGCATTTGATGTTGTTCAAGTTTGTTGTAAGGCCAGCTATCCCAGAACAAACATAAGTTGGCAAGTCTTTGAAAATGATCAAGAAATCGTCAACTTTCTACAAGAGGAAGATGAGTTCTCCTCCAAAAATAAAGACAGATTGGAGCAACAGTACAGAGATCAAGTGTTACAGCTGAGGAAAAACAAACTACCGAAGGTTCTTATCACTTTGGAATCAATATTCAACCCAAAGGACCAATTCTGAAAAGAAAAGGCAAAGATTCAGGTAGATGGTGAAGATTAAGAACCTATTTTTATAGAAGGAGGAAAAACATTTCACATTGGCAAAGTGAGCACTCAAAAAGAAAAATCTAAATTTATTCAACTTTGTCAAGAATTCCTAGATGTATTTTTCTGGACTTACAAATATTTAAGAGGTTTCAACCCAAATCTGGCATAACACACCATCGAGTTGGACCCAGGAGCTAATCCTTTATGAAAAAAACAAAGACCCATAAATCCCCACATTGAGCCTCTCGTGAGAAAAAAATTAAACAAGCTAATTGAGGTCAGTATCATTTTTTCTATCAAGCATTTGAGTTGGGTTGCTAACTTGGTACCTATGAGAAAGAAAAATGGAGGAATCAGGTTGTGTGTGAAATTTCATAACCTAAACACAGCATTACTTAAGGATCACTACCCACTTCCATCAATGGAATAGATCTTACAAGTTGTAGATGGTTCTGAGAGGTTCTCATCATTACATGGGTATATAGGCTATAACTAGGTAATGGTGAAAGAGGAGGATCAGTTCAAGACAACCTTCACTCCAAATGGGGTACATATGCTTATATGAAAATGCCATTTGGACTATCAAATGCTAGAGAAAATTTTTAGCGAGCTATGGATATGGCATTCAAAGGCTTAATTAACAACATATTCCTCATGTACCTAGATGATATCACTGTCTTTTATAAGAATGCCATAGACCATCTCTTTCACCTTAGACAGGTATTTCAGAGATGTAGAAGGTTCGGGGTGTCATTAAACCGAACAAAATGTGTATTCTTGGCACATGAGGGTAAATTGTTGGGGCACATTATCTCTAGAGAACAGTTAGCAATTGATCCTAAAGGATTTGAAGCCATCTATACACTTCCATTTCCACAACAAAAAAAAGTCTCTCCAAAGATTCTTGGGGAGGATAAACTTCTTTCATAGGTTTGAACCTGATTTTTCTACTCTTGTGAATCCTTTAACAATGATTTTAAGTAAGGGTCTTGCATTTAAATGGACATCAGAAGGGAAAGAGAGTTTTGAGGCCATCAAGATAGCAATATCACAGCCTCCAACTCTTGTTAAGCGAGAATTATAAAAAAATTCATGGTATATGCTTTTGGAGGGTCAAACACCATCTTGGTTCAGCCCAACAATGAAGGTTCTAAGAAACCCATATCTTTCTTCAGTCAGACCTTAAAGGACTATGAGGTAAAATACTATTTCATTAAAAAATAGGTCCTTGATGTTAGTATAAGCTTAAAGAAGTTTAGACAATTGATCTTAAATAAAAAGATTCAACTGCTACTATCTCATGCTGGTGTTAATGACTTACTTTTAAATAAGGATTTCAATGAGAAGAGGGTAGGTTGGACCACCCGCGTAATGGAATATGACATTGAGATCAAGGTGACCAAACTGGTTTGAGGTAAGGGTCTGTGTGAACATCTCACCTCTAAGCAACATGCTAAGTCAATGGGTGAAAAAGAGGATGTCCTATTTTTACAAAATGATCAAGAATAACCAGCTAATGATGCACCTTCTCCATATTGGACCCAAGCCTTGGTGCATTACGTTCAAATATTTTTGTGCCCTCTAGAATGGAACAAGGCAAAGAGAAGATACTTTAGACTACAAGATATCCCATATATGCTTGTTGGTGGTGTCTTGTTTAAGAGGGATATCAATGTTATTCTATTGAGATGCATTGAGATAGGAAAGATTTGGAGCGTGTTGCATGAATTCCATGATGGAGAAGCGGGAGGTAACTTTTATCCTCAAGTAATATCTCTCAAGATCATGAATTTTGGTTATTACTGGCCTATAGCGTTCAGAGACTACTAATCATGGATCAAGAAGTGTAAAAGATGTGCATTCTTCATAGGAAAGGAGAAGATAGCATCCCTGGCCATTCATCCTATTTCAGTGGAACAACCATTCATGCAATGGGGACTAGAATTCAATAGGGTGATTAACCCAAATTCAAGCAAAGGCCACAAGTGGATACTCACTGCAGTAAAATATTTCACCAAGTGGATTGAAGAAGTGGCACTAAAAGAAGCAAATGAATCCAACATCTTGGATTTTTATGAAGGAATAGCCACTAGGTTTGGATTCCCTGCCACTATTATATCAGATAATGCATTGTCATTCCTTGTTACAAGGATCACATAATTGGAAGTTAAGAATGGTGTGTATCTCAGAACCACATGAAATTATTACCCTCAAGGTAATGGCCAAGAAGATTCAACAAATAAGAACCTATTAAGGATTATCAGAAGGAATCTTGATGAGAATCAAAGAACTTGGCATACAAAGCTCAAATCAGCTTTATGGGCTGATAGGATCACATCAAAAAGATCCACAGGTAGTTCACCATATAAGCTTGTCTATGGAAAGGAGGTAGTATTACCCATATCATTGGATTTTCCAACTTTGGAACTCATGAAATAGTTGAAGCTAGCTAAATTTGAACCTATGGCAATAAGTTACGCAGAGTTGATGGAGTTAGGGGAGGAAAGAGAGTATGTAATGCATGTTATGGAAAAAGATCAAGCATTGAAAAAAAAAAGAGTTTTGACAAGAAGGAAAGAATGAGACCTTTCAAGAAGGGGACTTAGTTCTAAAGTGGGATGCAGATCAAGCAAAGGAAGGAAAACACTCCAAATTTGATGTCATATGGAGTGGTCCTTACATGATCATAGAGTTCAAGAGTAGTAATGCCTTCCAGCTAGATACATTTGATGAAAAAGAATTACAGATCCTAGTGAATGGGATCCATCTCAAACATTACTACTACAAAGGAGGTTTTAACCCTGTAAATATCAGCATAGGATTTTAATTTCCCTAAGTGTGTATGCACATTGTTTTGTTGTTCCCTAAGTGAACAGGTTCTTTGTTTCTCTAGGTTACGTTATTACACAGTTCAACATGCCTCCAAGTGAATATGATATTCTTTTCAGTATTCATGGCAGATGACCCATAGTTTCCTATAACGATTGAAAATTTCAAAATAAAACAAATACATAACAACTAAAGTCATCTTCGAAACAGTCTATTTAGGGAGATATGAAATCATAGGGTGAAAACAATTTTCTACTCTCATAAGCCTTTTTTCAAGATTTCTTATGAAAATTGAGAGCACAAACAGTCGAGCTCCCAGATCAGAGGCATGATAAGTATCAGGCCATCATTCATGACTTTGTGCCCAATGGATATAACAAGGTAACTGATCTCTTCATCTAGTAGGTAGATTCCCATACGAATCACCAAATTCTTATCCCAATTTTTCCCCTAGATAAAAGTGGTCAGTCATGACCCCGCCAAGAAGAAACTAGAGAAATCACATTCAAATCCTACAAGTAGGATATAGAGGTACTCTACAATAGAGTCACAGGGCCTGTGAAAGTTCAAATGACCCCGTGCAAGAAGAAATTCTAGAAACAGCTCCGTTGAACGAACCCTTGCTTCAAATATAGCAAAAAAGTTACAGGTGGGCTCTAAAATCGAATAACATGGTTGAGGAATGAGAAGATAGCGTCAAATAAACCTGAGGCTCAAAGGAGAATGAGCGACGAAGGTTTGAAGTCTTTGGGATATGTAAATGGTTTAGAATGAGCCCCAAAACGACTAAGTATGGTGGAGACAACGGATGCTGCCAAGTGTCCAAGTGGTACCCCCAAAATATTGAATTAAAAAGGGAAGACTCAATAAAGTGCCAAGCCTCCATGTGTTCGAATTCCAAAGAGGGGTAGAGTCAACAGCTAAAAGTCAAAAAGACGGATAGAATGGGCCTCAAAAAATACTAAGTATAAAGATGTTAAAGGAAGCCGCCACGTGTCATCCCGGCGCATCTCCAAAGGCAGATCCAAAATGGGATCCCAAAATGAGCACCATCTTGCCACGTATTCAAGGCCGAAAAAAGTAAAAGTGGCCATTGAAAATTCCAAGAGTCTAGGGAGGCTTCCACATGTCAACCCAATCCTCTTTTAAATGTAAAATGGACTGCATTGGGCAAGGAAATGAGGAATGAATAAATTACAGGTGTTTAGTGACATTGAACTAGTTGTTAGTCAGGTCTAAGGACAAAATGCTGTCAAGAACGTTCTGTTAAAGAGTTACAAGAATTAGGTATGGGACCTCATTGAAGATTTTGAGGCATTCAACATTAACTCCACTGCAAGTAAGAAGAACGAAGCAATAGAAAGATTGGTAGTAATTAGGGCAGCATTTGATGTGGTTCAAGTTTTTTGTAAGGCCAGCTATCTAAGACAACATAAGTTGGCAAGTCTTCGAAAATGATCAAAAAATTGTCAACTTTCTACAAGAGGAAGATGTGTTCTCTTCCAAGAATCAAGACAGATTGGAGCAACAGTATGGAGATCAAGTGGTACAACTGAGGACCAACAAACTACCAAAGGGTCTTATCACTTTGGAATCAATATTCAACCCAAATGACCAATTCCGAAAAGAAATGGAAAACATTCAGGTACTGGGTGAAGATTCAGAACCTATTTTTATAGAAGAAGGAAAAACATTTCACATTGGCAAAGTGAGCACTCAAAAATAAAAATATGAATTTATTTAACTTTGTCAAGAATTCCTAGATGTCTTTTCCTGGACCTACAAATATTTAAGAGGTTTCACCTCAAAGATGGCACAACATACCATCGAGTTGGACCCAGGAGCTAATCCTTTATGAAAAAAGAAAAGGCCCATAAATCCCCACATTGAGCCTCTCATGAGAAAAAAACTAAACAAGCTAATTGAGGTCAATATCATTTTTCCTATCAAGCATTCGAGTTGGGTTTCTAACTTGGTACCTATGAGAAAGAAAAATGGAGAAATCAGGTTGTGTGTGAATTTTCGTGACCTAAACAGAGCATCACTTAAGGATCACTACCCACTTCCATCAATGGAATAGATCTTACAAGTTGTAGTTGGTTCTGAGAGGTTCTCATTGTTACATGGGTATTCATGCTATAACTAGATAATGGTGAAAGAGGAGTATCAGTTCAAGACAACCTTCACCTCCAAATGGGGTAGATATGCTTATATGAAAATGCCATTTGGACTATCAAATGCTAGAGAAAATTTTTAGAGAGCTATGGATATGGAATTCAAAGGCTTAATCAACAACATAGTCCTCATGTACCTAGATGACATCACCATCTTTTATAAGAATGGCACAAACCATCTGTTTCACCTTAGACATATATTTCAAAGATGTAGAAGGTTCTGGGTGTCATTAACCAAAAAAAATGTGTATTATTGGCACATGAGGGTAAACTGTTGCGCCACATTATCTCTAGAGAAGGGTTAGCAATTGATCCTGAAGGAGTTGAAGCCATCCAAACACTTCCATTGCCACAACACAAAAAGTATCTCCAAAGCTTCTTGGGAAGGATAATATTTGTTCACAGTTTTTGTTGGTGTGTGTGACTGTCCAGTCATCGTCCACATCACCTAGGTGAGTCATCTCGCCTTGCGAGAGTCATAGGTCTTAGGAAGTCAAATGACAAGTGTCAGATTCTATCATAGAATCTGACATTGTCATTTGCGTCAATGCGCCATAGGAGTTACATTCCTTATTTAGAATTGTAACTCCTCTTCTAGTGGCATCATATGCGTCAGTCAATGTCATATACGTCAGTGGCGTCATTGATTTCTTTCCATATTTAGGCATGGGGGTTACACAGCACCCTTATTTGTACTTCCTATTTTTCGATCTATGAGTATGAGCAGACCCATTCTTCTTACTTGCAATCTTCTTTCCATTGTTTCGAATCTTGTATATTGCATTGGCTTGACTTTACCATCGGAGTGCAACTTCGTTGTGGTGCATCACTTTTCAACATCGGTTCTCGCGAATCCCTCTTTCATGGTATCAGAGTGAGGTTTCGGTAAATGTGCAATCTTCGTTTCTCAGTTGTTTATTACTTCTGGTTTCTTCTCATTTCCTCATGTGCAAGTTTTTTTTTATTATCAT
The DNA here is from genome assembly GCA_019776745.2 of Taxus chinensis. Taxonomy (NCBI): domain Eukaryota; kingdom Viridiplantae; phylum Streptophyta; class Pinopsida; order Cupressales; family Taxaceae; genus Taxus; species Taxus chinensis. Next base: position 195,344,191 of record CM034151.1, read on the forward strand.
TTTGGAATTATTTCTCACCTCGTATTGAGGTTTCAGCAGTTGCAAGTTAAGGTATTTGGTTGGTTTGTTTATCAGCTGAGTTCATATTTGGATATTTCTAGATCTTTGTGGCTGTTATTTCTGGGTTATTTCTTGCTGGTTGTGTTTAGATTCAGCTGCAGGGTAAAAGAAGAGCTCGTTTTTTGGCGTGGACCTGTGATTACTAGTTGGGAACGTTGTTTTTTCTTCACCGGTGTATACTCAGACTATTCTGAGCTTCTTCCTCATCGCTGTGGTTCCTTGCTGTCTCAAAACATTTTTTTGCAAATCTCTCACATTTTTTGCAAAACCTCTCACATTTTTGCCTTGTCTCTCACGTTTATTGCAAAGCTACTCATGTTTTTCCTTTGTTCTGAGCATTTTCAACTGTTCCAGACGTTTTTTTGGGCCTTTCTGACTGTTTTCTCCCTTCCAGGCATTTTTTGGCCTGTCCTCAGGCATTTTTCTCCCCTGGCTGCGTTTTCTTCTTTGTTCCAGGCATTTAAACCTATTACAGGTGTTTTTCTATCACCTGGCTGCATTTTCAACTGTTCCAGGCATTTTTTTAACTATCCTAAGGCATTTTTTCTCCTTTCCTGTGTTTTTTCACGCTGTTCTGGCGTTTTTGGACTGTTGAGGCATTTTTTGGACTAGTAAGGCATTTTTTCCTTCAGCTGGCATTTTTTGGACTGTTCTAGCATTTACTAATAGTGGACAGTCACTACATTATCTATTTTTACCTGCCTTTCATCCCCACATGGCTTTCTCAGTCCGCTGCCAGGTAATATCTCTCTAAAAATACGTTTTTTATTCACTTTTCTTAAAAAAATGTGGTTGCATTCTTTTTATCTTATCACTCTTCTAAAAAACATGTTGTTTCATTATTTTTAAAAGGTATAAGGTAAAACCATTACATTTTATTGGCATTGTAATTTTTTTGGCTTGTTTTATTATCCTTCCGTCGAGTGTCGAAGACGAAGGGTGAGGTCCGGGATTGGCAGGTGGCTAATCCCCCCTCGCAATACAAACAAACCCTATCTCAAATTCCATGCCATTTCCAATGAGTATACATACGACACCCTTTGCATGTGTTTAGGGCACTTTTTTAATCCATTTGCAGGCTTATTGGTTTTTTCCTCATCAGTTGCGGGAATTGGTTTTTGCTATAACTTTTGACTCGTTGCTCAGTCTTGAGCACTTCTTTGGTCAAAGTTGCATGTTTTTTCACACTCTCGATGATGGGATCATTATTTTTGTAAACGCACTAATTTTATAAAGTGCCACATTCTGGGGGGTGTCTTTGTATTGCTTAATTCAGCTCATTTTTTCTTGAGCTTTGTATTCCTTTTTTTTGGACTTGTGAGCGCATCCGCCACAATCTTACAACAAAGGGATTCTTTTATGTGATGTGAGACGATGTTTCTCACAAAGCTCTTTCTTCCCCCTCTTGCTTCTTTCTTTCTGTGCTTGCTTGCAATGTTCATCTGTTGTGCCCTACGAACCTTGATTGTTGTCTCCACCATTGCGCGTTATTACGCTAATTGCAAGGTGAGTGAAAAACTGGTTCTTAGAACACAGTCGCATCTGGTTGTAATCAATGAACTGAATTATAAAGTTCCAAACTCGGGGGGATGTAATTTTGTTCTGGGGTGGTTGTTTCCTTTCTCTCTCCTTCCTTCTGCATTCCTTGGTTCTATCTCTTCATTATGGATATCTCTAAAGTACCAGTGCTCAATGGAAATCTAAAATTATATTGGTTTTGTGAAGTAAAGGGTTATACTGAGTTACCATGGGGTTAGAGACTGAACCTACTGATGAACCCAAAAAATCTAAATGGTTCAACCATTGTGATGAAGCCTTAGGTCTTATCTGTATGTTCGTCTCTCCTGACTTGCTCTTCCACATCAAAACTTCCTCAACACCCGATCAAGCGTGGAAAATGCTCGATGATATGTTTGGGAAGCAAGATGACATGAGAGCGCATGAGTTGGAGAACGAACTACTAGGGTTAAACCCTAGTGACTTTGAAAACCTACAGGCCTTCTTCTCAAAATTTGTCTGCACTAGAATGCTTCTAAAGGAATGTAAAGTGGATAAGAAAGAATCTCAATTGATCTTGTTGATTCTTTCTAAGTTAGGTCCTGAATACTTTGTTTTCTTTTCAACTTTTCACGCCATGAAATCCGCCTTGGGTAGTACTTGGACTATGCCCTCCTTTAACAGTTTTTCGTCCCAACTCATTCGAGAATAGGACAAACTCATTCAAATGGGGACTCTAAAATCCAAGTCACATGCCCTTGTGGCGAATAAGGACAAGAAAAATGAAAAGAAGAAAGAAACTAAGGACCAATCTAAGAAAGAAACCAAGACCAACCAACCCCTAGTTAAGCCCATCACTCATACTTCGACTTCCGAGCCTAAAGCAAAGAAGGAAAAGTATAAATGCTTCTATTGTAAGAATACTGGCCATGACGAGAAACATTGTTTTCGGAAACAAATTGATCACTTAACTCATTTACTTGAGAAGAATAAAATAAGTGTTCCTGAATCCATTAAACAAAATAATCAGAAAGGTGAGTCTTCTAATGCAAAGGAGACTAAAAATGAAAAGAAGAAAGGTAAGGCCCTCGTAGCTAGATCAGCTCCATCATCAACTTGGATTATCGATTCTGGTGCCTCGCACCACATGGCTTCTCAGAGGTTGAATTCTCTAGTATTGAACCATGTGGCATGTCCCAAATCACATTGGGTGATGGCACTCATGTGTCAATTTCCGGTAGTGGATCGGTAGAGATTGAAGGTGGAACATTTAACCAAGTGTTGAGTGTTCCCAATCTCTCTACCAATCTTCTATCAGTTTACCAAATCACCCACCTTGGGGAAGGAATGCGAGTGGAATTTGGTCCTAACTCGGTGATTATTCATGAGCTTAACTCTGACTGCACTGTGGCTGAGGGAAAGGCAGATCACCATTCACGGTTGTATACCTTTTCCCACTTCTCTTCTGATTCGACACCTAATGCCTTGCTCACTCATGCAAATGAGGTTAGCAAGTTATGGCATGAGCATTTTGGGCATCTAAATTATCATTACCTTGAACAATTGAGCCAAAATGAAATGGTCAATGGGCTACCCCGAGTTAAGTTTTCTAAGGGTCTTTGTGAGGGTTGTACCCTTGAAAAGCACCCTGAAAAAAGCTTTGACAAGGGAAAATCCTGGAGAGCTACTCGTCCCTTGGATCTTGTTCATAGTGATGTTTCTGGCCCTTTTCCATCTCCTTCTTTTACTAGATCTCTATATATACTAACCTTCATTGATGACTTTTCGCGTTATACTTGGGTATATTTTCTTAAGCTTAAGTCTGAAGTTTTTGAGCATTTTCAAAACTTTAAGGCTCTTGCTGAGAAACAAGCGGAACGGTCTATCAAGGTTCTTCGAACCAACAATGGAGGTGAGTATGTGAGCAATAGGTTTGAGGATTTCTACACTTCTGAGGGGATTTCTTTGCAGCGTACAGTTGCTTACAACCCTTCCCAAAATGGAGTTGCCAAAATAAAGAACCGAACTTTAAAGGAGATGGCTACTTGTATGGTTCACTCAAAATATCTTCCTCCATAGTATTGGGCTGAAGCAGTGAATTATGCTTGTTATATTCAGAACCGTGTCCCACACAAGGCAGTAAGAGGGATGACAGCCTTTGAAGCCTGGTTTGGACACAAGCCTGATGTTGAGCACTTTCGAGTCTTCCGATCCAAGGCTATGGCTCGGATTCCCAAAAAGAAACGCAAGGCTTTGGATCCACAATCCAAACCTTGTATCTTTATCAGGTATCTTGATGGCATGAAGGGATATCGATTTTTGAACCCTACCACCTGTGAGCTTTATATTGAGAGGAGTGTGAAGTTTGATGAGTCATCCTTGACTTTAACTTCCACTGAGGTCCTTTTTCCCATTGATTCAGATGATGATGTTGTTGAGCAAGTTCCACCTCTCCTTGCTCCTCCCGATCCTCAAACTTCTGAATCTTCTGATTCTGACGGTAGTGATGATGAGGACTATGTCCTTTCTCACTCAAGTGAAGAATCTTCTGACTCGGAGCCTGAGCCGTCAGGACCTCTTTGGGCTAGGAAAACTTTACAGAGTGCTAGATATTTAGTTGGAGATCCTTTGGATGAGAGACGTACTCACTCAGAATTCACTGGACCTCACTCCTTCTTCACCTCTGCTTCTGATCCACCATCTTTCCAGGAAGCTTCTGGGATTCATGAGTGGGATTCTGCCATGGATGAGGAGTATTCCTCACTCATAAAGAATGACACTTGGGATCTTACCCTTTTTCTGAAAGGAAGAAAAATCGTTCGGTGTAGGTGGGTATATCAAACAAAGTATGGAGCTAATGGAGAAGTCGAGAAGTATAAAGCGCGACTTGTAGCTAAGGGTTTCTCCCAGGTAGCTGGGGTTGATTACTCAGAAACCTTTTCTCCGATTGCGAAGATGACTTCCATTTGACTGACCCTTGCCATCATTGTTGCTAATAGATGGGAAGTCCACCAGATGGATGTTAAGAGTGCCTTTCTTCATGGGGACCTAGAGGAGGAGATCTATATGGAACAACCTCCAGGTTATGTCCATGATCCATCCCTCTTTTGCAAATTAAAGAAGTCTCTCTACGGCCTTAAACAAGCCCCTCGGCTTGGTATGCCAAGATGGACTCCTTTTTACTTGCATTAGGGTTCACTCGGTGTCACTCTGACCCAAATGTGTATATTATGCGACAGGATGACTCCATGCTTATTCTTGTTCTCTATGTTGACGACTTGTTGATCACCGGTAGCTCTTCCTTTATCATTGATTCTATGAAGATCTCCTTGGCCAACAAGTTCTCCATGTCTGACTTAGGATTACTTCATTACTTTCTTGGGATCCAGATTTCACAATCTGACTCAGGAATTATGATCTTGCAGCCTAAGTACTCTCTTGATTTTTTTGCTCGGTTTCACATGTCCGACTGCAAGTCCTCGCCTACTCCTTTTCTTTCTGGGATTAAGTTGGTTTCTGATTGCTCTTCCCCCTTGGTTAACGGTACCCTTTATCGACAGTTGGTGGGAAGCTTGATCTACCTTACTCACACTCGGCCAGATCTATCATATGCCATCGGGATTGTGTCTAGATTTATGCAGGAGCCTCATGAGCTACACTTAAAAGCAGCAAAGTGAATCCTTCACTATGTTTGTGGCACTCACACAAATGGTATTCATTACTTAGGAGGGACTGAGATTGACTTGGTTTGATTTACAGACTCAGATTGGGCCGGTGATCTAGATCATCGGAAGTCTACATCAGGCTATAGTTTCACTCTTGGTTCAGGTCCTGTCAGTTGGTCCAGAAAGAAATAGAACGCCATTGCCATATCATCAACAGAAGCAGAATACAGAGGAGCAGTTAATGCTGCCACAGAAGCTGTTTGGTTACAGGGTATTATGACAGAGTTTGGCATCAACTTTCGGCGGCATACCATTATCTACTGTGACAACATGAGCACTATCTCGATTTGTAGAAATCCATTTTAGCATCAGTGGACAAAGCACATTGAGATTCATATGCACTTCATATGGGAGATGATACATGAAAACATCATCGACATACAGTATGTTAAGACAGCTGATCAGGTTGGAGACATTTTCACCAAGCCCTTCACTGAGGTGAAGTTTCTTCACTTGTGTTCTCTTCTTGGGGTGAGGTCTGCTGCAGTCACCCATCTTCTTCAGGCTATATAGTCCTCCTTCTTGTCCTCTTCTTCTTTCCAGAAAGATGTTGTTTGTAAATGGGCACCTTATCAGGCCTTTAGTTACCAGGGCCCATTAACACATCTTTCTTAGTTGTCTAGGGGAGTCTTCTTTTTCTGTTCTGGCTTACCTTGACATCTTCCTCAACTTTGATGAAGGGGGGTGTTGGTGTGTGTGACTGTCCAGGCATCATCCACATCACCTAGGTGAGTCATCTCGCCTTGCGAGAGTCATAGGTCTTAGGAAGTCAAATGACAAGTGTCAGATTCTGTCATAGAATCTGACATTGTCATTTGCGTCAATGCGCCATAGGAGTAACATTCCTTATTTGGAATTGTAACTCCTCTTCTAGTGGCGTCATATGCGTCAGTGGTGTCATTGATTTCTTTCCATATTTAGGCATGGGGGTTACACAACACCACTATTTGTACTTCCTATTTTTCGATCTATGAATATGAGCAGACCCATTCTTCTTACTTGCAATCTTCTTTCAATTGTTTCAAATCTTGCATATTGCATTGGCTTGACATTACCATCGGAGTGCAACTTCGTTGTGGAGCATCACTTTTCGACATCGGTTCTTGTGAGATGAGAATCAAAGAACTTGGCATACAAAGCTCAAATCAGCTTTATGGGCTGATAGGATCACATCAAAAAGATCCACAGGTAGCTCACCATATAAGCTTGTCTATGGAAAGGAGGTAGTATTGCCCATATCATTGGATTTTCCCAATTTGGAACTCATGAAATAGTTGAATCTGGCTGAATTTGAACCTATGGTAATAAGTTACGCAGAGTTGATGGAGGTAGGGGAGGAAAGAGAGTATGTAATGCAGGTTATGGAAAAAGATCAAGCATTGAAAAAAAAGAGTTTTGACAAGAAGGCAAGAATGAGGACCTTTCAAGAAGGGGACTTAGTTCTAAAGTGGGATGCAGATCAAGAAAATCAAGCAAAACACTCCAAATTTGATGTCATATAGAGTGGTCCCTACATGATCATAGAGTTCAAGAGTAGTAATGCCTTCCAACTAGATACATTTGATGGAAAAGAATTACAAATCCCAGTGAATAGGATCCATCTCAAAAATTACTACTACAAAGGAGGTTTTAACCCTGTAAATATCAGTATAGGATTTTAATTTCCGTAAGTGTGAATGCACGTTGTTTTGTTGTTCCCTAAGTGAACAGATTATTTGTTTCTCTAGGTTACATTATTACACAGTTCAACATGCCTCCAAGTGAATATGATATCCTTTTCAGTATTCATGGCAAATAACCACATAGTTTCCTATAACGATTGACAAATTGTTAGGAATTAGAGAACAAATATGTGGAAACAACTAAAGTCATCTTCGAAACCAGTCAACGGTAGGGAGAGATGAAATCATAGGGTAGAATTATAACTTACTAGAACTCATAAGCAACATAAATCAAGATAATGCTTATGAAAATAATGACAAGCACAAGATTTAATCGTTGTTCACCGGATCAGATGTGGGCTCATGTCCACCAAGCCAACATTGCTAAGATTTTATATCAACAATGAGATAAAACAAGGTATCTCATAGCTCTTCATCTCAGTTATGAACTCACAAAAGAATTCCAAATATGTAATCACCACAATTGACTTATCCCAATTGCTTCCACATTGATCACTCTTGATCAGCCTCGTGATCACTAAGACTCAAGACCTCTTGAACACTAGAGAAATCATCATTCAAGATACCCTAACACCTATCAGGATATAGGAGGTACAATCATTTAAGAGAGTCACTAGAGACAACCGTAGAAAGTTTGAAAGTCATGATCTTTCATGTTCCCATGACTGGAAACAGTGTCACGATGTTAATACGAACCCATGCTAACAACATATAGAAAACAAGTTGCAGGTGGACACTAACAAAGGCACAACAACATCGAGGAATGAGAACGATAGTGTCAGAATTCCCCTCAGAGTCTCCAAAGGATTAAGGAGTGACGAAGGTTCCAACACTTTGGGATATTGATTCAAGAAGGGAAAAAAAAGAGCTCCAACACGACCAAGATATGGCGAAGACTAGCTTGTTGTTGCCAAGTGTCAAATATGATACCCCCCAATGTTATATTGAATCAAAATGGCATGACTCAATCTGCTTGCTCGGTATCACTTATTTGGTTCACATACATCTTTTAAAGAGGCATATATTCAGTAGCTAAAATTCATCAGGATGGATAGAACGGGCCTTAAATATCCATTTTACATGGCAAAGCCCTGTCAAATTTTTCTCATAGGAAGCTTCTCATTCGGTTTCATCCTGTACATCTTATCTTGATATAACTTCAGATCCTTTAAATTCCAATTCTTTTTCTTCAGTTACAATCTGAAACATGTAATTTTGTCTGTACGTTATCTCTTTGTTTTGTACTACAAATTATTTTAGTGGCCCTAGAATAGTTCCAAGAGTCTGGGGAGGCTTCCACATGTCAACCCTTCCTTCATTCTAGCATGTACTTATGGACTGCATCTGCTTCATGTACCATAAGATAGAAGTTATTGAAATCTTCAATCTTTATCTATAGTGAGGACTGTAAGATAAGATGTTATTTCAGGTCTTAGGAATACAACTGCTGTACCTTCACGACTTCAGTTAAACAGTTAGAAAATATTCAGGCTTTTTGGCCTCTCTTATGTCCATGGTTTTGAGGCATTCAACATTTTCTCTCACTTCAAGTCTGAAGAACGAAGCAATAGAATCATTGGTAGTACTCTATTGCATCATTTCAAGTAATCTCATGTCTTCTGTTATTAAGAGATCCAGCTATCCGTACGACATTAGGATAAGTATAGGCAAGTATGGATTGAACCATGACCTCTTAAATGATAGTTGTCTCACTTTCTATTTTCAAGAGTACAGATGTGTTCTCTTTCAAGCAATGAAGATTAAGATTGGAATAACAGTATGAAGATGAGGATGCATACAACCAAAGGATAAACCCCAAGGTACCATGATGGGTTCACTCATACTCACTTTGGATTTTCTCTTTTATGCATGTCTACCTCTTATTTTAGTAGCTTTACTTTACTTTCCGAAAAGTTACATCCCACGATATTCAGGTACATGGTGAACATTCAGAACCTATTCCTTATAGAAGAAGGCAAACATTTGACATTGTGCAAATTGAGCACTTGTGTATTTCTTTCTGCATTTATTTAACTTTCCGATCATGGATTCCTATGATGAACTAAACTGGACCTAATAATATAATTGAGATGTCTTCAACTCATGAAGCTGGAATAACATTACCATCGAGTTGGACCTCTAGGAGCTAATCCAGTAATGAACTCTGAAAAGGCCTGTAAATCTACAGTCATGATTGCCTGCTCATGAGAAACAACCTAACACTTCCTCTATTCAGGTCAATATCGGTGTCTTCCTATCAAGGCAACACTGATGTCCTTTAGGGATTTGTAACTTTTTTCCTATGAGATAGCATGAAATTGTCTACTATGTAGATTGTGTGTGAATGTTTCGTGAACTAAACACAGCATCAGCTTACAGGATTTCATGTAATCACTTCCATTAATTCAACAGATCTTACAAGTTGTAGTTGGTTCTGAAAGAATTTCCCCTAGCTTAAATGGTATACTTCACCAATGCTATCCATCATTACGATAGTTTTGAAAGTTGGCCATTTTTGCACAAGTGCAAAAAATTTCAACAGGTGGATGACCTCCAAATGGTGTACATATGGGTTATGGGTGGATTTTGCCATTTGGACTATCAAATGCTAGAGAAATTTTTTAGAGAGCTATGGATATCGCATTCAAAGGCTTAATCAACAACATAGTCCTCGTGTACCTAGATGATATCACCGTTTTTAATAAGAATGCCACAGACAATCTGTTTCACCTTAGACAGATATTTCAGAGATGTAGAAGGTTCTGGGTGTCATTAACCAAAAAAAAAGTGTATTATTGGCACATGAGAGTAAACTATTGCTCCACATTATCTCTAGAGAAGGGTTAACAATTGATCCTGAAGGAGTTGAAGCCATCTAGACACTTCCATTGCCATAACACAAAAAGTATCTCCAAAGCTTCTTGGGAAGGATAATATTTGTTCACAGTTTTGTACCTTATTTTTCTAATCTTGTGAATCCTTTAACATTGATTTTAAAGAAGGGTCTTGCATTTAAATGGACATCAGAAGGGAAAGAGAGTTTTGAGACCATCAAGATCGAAATATCACAACCTCTAACTCTTGTTAAGCCAGAATTCTAAAAAAAGAAACATCTTATATGCTTTTGGAGGGTCAGACACCATCTCAGCCATCTTGGTCCGGCCCAACAATTAAGGTTCAGAGAAACCCATAGCTTTCTTCAGTCAGATCTTGGAGGACTATGAAGTAAAAGACTCTTTCATTGAAAAATAGGTCCTTGATGTTATTCGGAGCTTAAAGAAGTTCAAAAACTTGGTCTTAAATAAAGAGATTCAACTGCTACTATCTCATGCTGGTGTTAAGGACTTACTTTTAAATAAGGATTTGAATGAGAACAGGGTAGGTTGGATCACCCAACTAATGGATTATGACATTGAGATCAAGGTGACCAAACTGGTTTGAGGCAAGGGCCTTTGTGAACAGCTGTATTCCTCTAATCAAAAACCAAAAATAAAATGGGTGTAAAAGAGGTTCCCATACCCAAATGGGGTATATTCTCCATAATGAATCAAGATAAAACTAGCTAATGACTGCAAAGAAAACCATATTGGACCCAAGCCTTGGATGAAAATAAAATAAACACTTCAAGATTGTGTTTATATCCTCCTAGAATCGAAGATAAGCATAAGTGACAATATATCTTTAGGCTCCATGGCCTCCCATATCATCCTTAACCTGTGGTAAAAATCTTGTTTAAGAATGATAAGTCAATAGGTATTCTATTGAAAAGCATGATAAGAGGCAAGCTCATGAGAGGATGTTCCCTAGGGTTTTTCATCTAACCTGAATAGATCCAATGTTGCTCAAGATAGATCTAATTACAAATGGTTTAGACATGAATCCTAGTATGACATGCTAAGTGGTGTTCAATTTTTATCGGCAGAATGAGTCATAGTTTTTTGTAATGATTACAAATTTCAAAATTAAACAAATACAGAGCAACTAAGGGTATCTTTGAAACAGTGTATGTAGGGTTAGACTGAGATCCTAGGGTGAAAACAATTTTCTACCCTCCCCTTCTTCATTAAGATTTCTAATGAAATATGTGAGAGCGCAAACAGTTTATGCTGGCGGATTAGAGGCAGGACTAGTATCAGTGGCATCATTCATGGACTCCATGCCTAATAAATATAATTAAGGAAACTGATGTCTTCATCTAACAACAAGATGCCATATGCGAGTCATTTAATTAATTATCCCAATTTTTCCCCTAGATAATAGGGGAATAAACGACAACCCCGTAAATGAAGACAACTTTAAATTAAGAATCACATTCATAATCCTACAATTAGGGATATAGATGTACTCTACAATAGAGTCACAGGGCCAATAAAAATTGGATCACCCACGACCCCGTGCAGAAAGAAATTCTAAAAAACCAATTTCCGTTCGAACGAGCACATGGTCCAAATCCAGACAGAAAATTTACAGGTAGGCTCTAAAATGGAATGGCAGGGTCAGAGGAAAGAGCGAACGACTAGTGTCAAAGGAACCATGAGAGTATCAAATGAAAAGAAATGGATGAAGGTTCAAAGTATTTCGCACTCTGCAAATGGTTCAGAATGAGCGCCAAAAAATGACTATGTATGGGAGGAGACAAACCAGAAGCTTCCAAGTGTCCGAATAGAGCACCCTACAAAAAGATTAAATCCAAAGGGGAAGACCCCAAACAAGTGCCCAGATTCCATGTGTCAAAACTCCACAAAGTTGCACCAGTCAACAGCTGAAATTTCTTCGTCTCAGCGGAAGGTGGCCAAGAATCGGGCCTCGACGCAATTCCAATTATGGGAGATGCTTGAGGAAGCAGACTCAAAGTGTACATCCCGGCGCATCTCCAAAGGTAGATCCAAAATACGATCCCAAAATGAGCACCATCTTGCCATTTATTCAGGGCCCAAAAAAGTAAGAGTGGCCATGTAAAATTCCAAGAGTATGTGGAGGTTCCATGTGTCAACCCAACGCTCTTTCAAAAGGTAAAATCCTATGAGTGGGTTTCTAAATGAGTGCACGGGTCCTTCCACTGTGTCGTAGTGTCCAAAAACAGACAGAGTCAGGGGTTGAATAGTCAAAATACAGACAGGTGAATGGTGGGTGCTAAGTGTCAGCACAACGCTATTTTAAAAGTAGGAGTTGGGGAAGGTTTCCAAAAAAGCGCCAGGCCTCCATGTGTCACTGGTCAGATGTATGACCCCACCGAGAAAAAGCCTTTAGCAAAAACATAAGGAAGCTAAGCATGTCATGGAAGAAGCCACATGTCAACCCAGCGTAACTCCAAAAGTAGTCCCCAGATATGTACCAGACCTCCACGTGTCTAATTTCCAAAAACCCGTTTTGACAACTGATCGCCACCATTTCTATATGGACCCGATTCAAATTTTAAATGGGCATATCTTTCGACTCAGTGCTCGAAATATGACAAATATTACACCGTTTGGAAAGATATTGACCTCATCTATGCCATGGAGATCTAAAACATTAATTTTGGAGGAGTTAGGTGGGGAAAAATGAAGAAACATCTTCGTGCCATTAATATATGATCTATTTTCCTCAACAACCAGATCAGATTTGATCTGATCTGTCATTCCTCCTCCTTCAAGGTGCCAAACAAGTAATCGATGTAGACACGATAGATTTGGGGAAGATTTGTAGGAGGCATTGATGATATTGGTTGATCTTCAAACTAGTTTTCCCACTTCTCTCTCTTTCTTCCCTCTATGCTGAATCTATAAAGGAAGGGTTGGGGCTCATTGTAAAAGGTTGAATTTTTCTATTTTGTGCCCTCCCTTCTTATTTTGTTCACAGAAGGATTTGTGGATCTTTTTCTAACCTCTCCTTAGGGTTGTAATGCAAGTTTTTCTTCTTGGCCACTACAATATACTATATTGATTCCTGAGCAATAATATATATGTCTGTGGATGTTTCTTTACCCTCTCATGTATTTGTTATTGTCTCTGTGATCTCTTATTGCAATTTGGTCATTTGTGCATAGTGTTTATATTACATTTTGTGGTATATGTTAAACCGTAAAATGAGGGCTTAACATTCGTTTGGTGCATTACCTCATTATCTTAGTTTATTTTCTAGCATCTCTTCAACCATGTCTCTTTGGTAGAATAAATTAGATTTAGAATAGATCCTCTACAATATATTTGTGTGCACCTAAATAGAGGAATAAGAACCAACCTTAATCTAGAGATCTCTCTCAACTCACAAGGTGCCACACTTTGAGAGATGCTCCATGTTGTGTAATCACACTGAGATTCTCAACACATCTGGTTGTGGGCATTTAGGGGTGCTAGGATTCTGCACTAAGAGTTAGGAATATAAGAACCACACCAGCCCCATTACCCATATTACAGCATGCTCTATAAAATATCATAGTCTAAGGGGCACAAAAAATTTCTAGGTATGGACTCCCATTTATGCTATGGTCTTTGTAATTTGCATATCCAAAAAAGCTATCAGCATCCACATCAGCAAACAACACTTCATAGGAGGCATTGTTTGCATCCTCAATCAGGGGTAGCATTTTCTTCTCTTCATACAACTTCACCAGATTTCTTTCCACAAGTATGGTGGAATAGGACATGTATATTTTAACACTTCCTCCAATACTTGCAACCCATTTTATAGACAAAAATTACCCCATTTATTAGAGAAATCAACAAAGACCACATTCATAATCAAGTATTTACCAAGATAGGCTGCCAACTACACTACTAAAACTTTTACATATCCTATAGCTAGCACATTTCCTAAATCCATGTCCTGAAATTCTCCAAAATATGTTTTCACTTTGACGTCTAATTCATTCATAACTTCAAGAGGCGTTACATTATGTGAAGCTCCTCAATCAAACATATAGTTGTGGATAAGTCTATGTTTGATTATCAAAGTAGTAAAAAATGGATCCACATCAAGTTAAGACTCTACCAAATAAGTTCCTAAATATATCTCATGTGATTGCCATATAATTTCGAATTCTTAGGGAAATTCAAATTCTTTAATAAATGGTGGAAGATCCACATTGTTAACCTCCTTACCAATGGCCACAAAATCCTCCTTGAATCCTAACTATGTGAATGCTCTTCTATTGTGCTCAGGAATTTTGAGCAACTCAACAATTGGCACAATAACATTGATTTGACTCAAAATTTGAGAAATATCATAAGGTGTATACTTAGGTAATACCATAATAGGAGGTAAGGTGATTTCCTTTTCTGGTGGCATGACATTTTTTATAGCTTGAGTAGAGGTAGGGGGATCAACTTTTTTAGTAATAACTTGGCCTTTGTTTGGTAAATATTTCTTGGGGGCAGCCTTGGGGATATTGGTAAGGACATGAGTTTTGGGTTTGGTATGTGGCCATTTTCCTTTGACCATCCTGTTTCTCATATTATATTCCTTTTCTTAGGCCACTACTACATTCATTAGGAGCTAGCTATCCTCCTCAGAAGGAATATCGCCATCATATTTTTTTATCATTAATGCCCTCAACTATTCAAATTAATGGGCAAGTAACTTAAAGGAATGAACCATATCAACATCAATACTAATAGTAGAAGAGGTAGAGGATACCTAGTGTATGCAATCCCAAAAACATTCCACAGTCCATGTACTCAGTAATTAAATATAAGTAGATCCTTATTTTGGACCATAAAATAATTTAATCATGTATACATCACCAAAGGTGGCATCATCATTAACCTCTTCACTTTCCTCATTGATATCACATGGTGGGTGTGGCAGAAAGAATTTATCACACCATTCTATAACATGATCTTCTTCTACTAGAGATACTCTAGCAGTCAATGGATCAAGAACAAACATTTTTTTCATTGGTGGTTGTTGCTTGCTTCCTGATCCCATAGGTCCCTTCCCTCTATCATTTTTTCTATGTTCACCCCTAGGATGATTGCAAAATTTATTTTTCCCTTGAGTTTTTTGTTGGGACTGAGAAATTTTGCCTAGCCCTTTCTTTGATCTGGGAAGTTTATATGAAATTTCCTTGACTACTCCTACTAGAGTTTTGACCACCTCTTTTAAATGTGATACTTTAGTTTCCTAAGGCTTTTTTTGGTTAATCAACTTGACTCCCTCCCTTTGAGGAGGATTTTCAGCTTCCTTGATATTCTTTTCTATTTTCACTACTGTAGAGAAATCTTGTCTCAGGGTCATGGGATTTTTTTTCCCTTCACTAATATGTTTTTTTCTTATCAAAGGCATCAAAATATTTTATTAGGTAGGATTCATCACTTGGCCTCAAGGTTACAGGAAACCTGGTCAAAGTATTATTACTTTGTTTATTAAAATCCTAGACAGGCTCATTGGGATTCTTCTTTATATTCTCAAATTCAGTGAGGAGGAACCTTGGATAAGTTTTATCAATATACTATGATTTAAATGAATTTTTCATCTCTTTTCATGAATCAATAGAGTTATCTTGTAGTGAATTTTACCAATCTTAGGCATCTTCTTCTAGAGTATGTATAAAAAAAAATTACAATATACATATTCATACTTAATCTCAAAATCTTCCATGGTATTAAAAAAAATCCTGAGGTGTTGGTCACCGCTAATGGCATTGTTAACCTAGAATTTAGGAAATCTATTTCTTACCTCATGTGGGACTACATTAGGATAATCCGCCATAACATGTAAATCTATAGGTTTCTATACATTCACAACAAATGGAGGTCTAAGAGGAGGTTGACCCATATTATTCTAAGGAGATGTTCAAAAAGGTGGATTAAAATGGTGTGGAAATGGAGTTATTTGAGGCAATAGAGTGTGATATTGAAAGTAATGATCCTTTAATGATTCTATCTCACAAAATACTCTATTATTCCTAATCAATAAAGGAGGGAAATGAGTAATCCTTAGATCACTTCAAAATGAAGGACCCTCTTGAACTAGAGTATACAAGTTTTTGCAGGGATTGTTCGATCTAGAATCGTTAAAAGTGTTGGAGTAATATTCTATCAAATGTTGATCCCTTTCAACAATAGGCATAACTTTTTCTTTCGATCATTGATCACCTAAGGCTTTCAATACTTTTTTCTTTACTAGATTTTTCCTTCCCAAATCTAGAAACAACCTTCTAGTATGATCTATCTAGAAGAAATCCCTTCTTCCTTCAAGATTTACAGATCTTTTATAATAGATTACAGTAATTTAAGTTCAAGATAGTGGTATTTACAATATTTTACTGAGAAATATGGAGTTTCCAATAAGGTATTGTACTTTAGATGTGTAAATATCTTCAAATAAATTGCAAACGTAAGCTTCACAAACAATTTCATCAAATCTTGGAAAATATTGTTATCCTTTATCGATATTTAGCCCTAGATAACTTAAATTTAATGGAAAAATCCCTTAAACTAGGAAAATATCATGAAAATAACTTCTGATTAAGCTCATTTATAACAAATTTTGACAAAATATTGAGTCTAGATCATATATTTACATCTAAACATACTTCATACATTACCATGGGTTGATATGTCTTAATATTTATTAATATAGTCCCCGACAACAGTGTCAGGAGAGTGGTGGTACCCAAATCTACACCACCTTAAGATCTAAGCAACATTGAAAAAATAATTTGGATGCTTAGAGAAAGACATGCCGAATATTTAGTCATTTGTAGTCAGGGACAATAACTGAAAGAGTCTTTGAGACTTGACTTCGGGGAGATTTGATTACACTCATAAATGGGATGACCTTCCCTCCTAATTTAGGTTCTAACTTTAACCAAGGTGACAAGACCCATTTTATAACCTATAATAGTGAGAAAGGTTGATGAAATTGTAGTCTCTAAAATTTCTCTTTGAAATATGAAGGATAGTCTTGAATATAAAAGGTCAATGCAAGCATAATTTAACTCTCACGAGTTGTCACACTAAATAATGCACATGTCTTTCAAAATAGGACTCAAGTCAATCTTGACAGTGTAGGTCTTAGCTTTCTTCTGCATATTTATGGAAACAAAGGGTAGAGATAGTAAAGTCCCTTTTAAAATGATTATAAGGAGGGAAAACATGGGTAATTCATAAGGTTTTAAAATTTGTAGGTTGTAATTTTTGTGTATAAATGGGAGAGTAAAGAAGGATAAATTTTATTATACAATTTTTATAAGAAAACCTTTAAAATGTTTAGGAATTACCCCAATGCAAGAGGAACACGTAACAAAACAAGTGACATCCCTTTAACCAAAAGGTATGCACTTATGGATTCCCAAGAGTACAATATTTCACACAACCTTTGAGATAATAAAAACAAAAATCTTATGCTAAACTCTTAATAAAAATCTAACAGTTCCTGTTAATCTATGCTCAAGATACACTGAAAATCTTACTAAGATGTCAACAAAAAATAGGCAATATGAATTTAAAATTGTTTATCACACCACAGAAAGAAATATCTATTTACAATGCAATAGTTGCCAAAATGCTACTAATTAAGACAAGATATAGTGTAATTAAAATAAATTATCAACATAAGCTTTCAACAGGGAAGGTAAGTAAATGATTCAAAGTATTTTATCTTGGGAACAATGACAACATTGCCTAGGAGAAAATATAGTTAATTTCAAGAAATTCAAATTTCTTTGCAAGGGGCCATAAATCCTATGGATTCAATGCTTCCCAATGATTGTAAACTTGCAATTATCTTGGAATGAGAAGGTTTGGACAAAGTAAAATAATTCACTTGTCTCTCAGTTTGATTTAGGTTCTTCAAGAAAAGTACAATCACTTTTTCTCTATTTTCTCTAATATATTATAAAAATTTAACCCCCTTTATACGAGAACATTCCTCTCATATATATACAATTATCTCTATCTCTTACCTTTTCCCTTTTACCCTAGAAAATGTGAATCTTTAATAGAATATTCTTCTTTTCGTCACATAATCTGATCTACTATAATTGGTTTGAAAATAATCTACTTTTGTGATGCCATGTGGAGGAATTAAAAATGATTTGTATTTTTTCTTTATCTTAGAATGAATGGGATGTCATGTCACCCTTTGGTATAATTTGTTTAATTATTTCCTTTTCATGTAGGTTGAGGGAATTTTTAATGATTTTTGAATGCCTCTAAATGGCTTGATTTGATACTTAATCATTCTGCCTTTTGGTAATCCACCCCGAGACACACATAATAATTGTCATATATTTTGTATTTGAATGTTTTTACATGTGTTGTATCATATCAAGAAAAATTTCTCCCTTTTATATGATATTAGTCAATTTCAAACTTATCTCCTTCGTGTGGGTATCACATACAATCTCAACGATCAAATCATTTTGATTGTTCTCAACTTAACTCACCAGCTTTATTTTTTCTATAAATTGCCATCACTTCTCATACAAATTTTCATCCTTTCTTCTAAGTGTGAAAAACGCTTCATGGATTTCTTTCTACAACATGGCATGAATAACATTAGCATCCATCTTGAAAGAGGTCTCCTCTGAATATTTGAATCAAATCTTCTACTTGACAAGCCCCGATGAGGAATTTGTGAGGATGTTATTTGATATTGCATATAATTAGGAATATTATGGGCCATTAACCGCACAAGCTATTCATGTTTCTTTTATTCGAAGGATAAATAGAATCAGTCTCATCTTTTCCATCTTCTAGATGATGTAATTTAATTTTTTCAGGTGGGAGCATTAGAAGACCCCCGAGGTACTGAAGCAATTGTGGCTCACGAGCAAGACATCTATGAATGGTTTAATTGACAAGATACTCCCTTTCATCTATAATGAAGAGTTCACTACGAAAGAGATTCCTTCAAAATCTTATAATCTTTGTGAAGGGGTTTGTATAGACACTATTCCTACTCTTTTCACAAGGTGAATGAGTTGGAACAATGTGTTTCTTCTTTGGAGAAGAGGCCCAAAAAATTTCCATCTTCTCAACCTCCTGAAGTGTAACCATCTTTTGTGCAGAAATGCAATGTTGAATTCAACTCAAACAAATTTTCCCAACCAGCTTCATGGACCACTATACTTTCACTTCTAGCCACATCAATTTTTCCTACTCATTCATCTGTGTACAAAGAAAAACAAAGGAAATAATTTCCCATAGGTAGCCTAGATCTCCTGAACTGGGTTTCTACTTACAGAAAGAAGATGGAATCAATGAGTATATTGGATGGCATGTCATCACCAATCCGGCACTATGATAATTCTTCACCGGGAACTCCTCGTGCTATGATTATTTACTAATGCATAGCCTTTAGTTTGGTGAATGTAATCTGGAAACAAAACAACAACATAACACAAGAATACCATCGACTATGTTAAGACAGAATGATGACAAATATGAAATATCAAAATAAATTATAATATTAACATGAAACTGTTACAATCTCACCCATGAGGTACTTCAAGTGTTACTGACTTCACTTGCCTTTCACCAAGACTATGGGAGAAACTTTACAATTACACCTCTTAATGGCTTCTTCAACACACCTTTAAACTGATGGCTTCATTCGCACAACTTCCTACAATATTTCTCACTACTTCCTTCTATGCTAAATGAGGGGGTAGCCTCTCTATTTATAGAACTTCCAGGCTTATCCATCTTATCTCTAAGATAGGATAAGAAATCCACTCTGACGAATCATATTCCATACCTTAACTCTTATCTGTACATGTAAGCTTATCTTCTAAGATAAGATAAACCTTATCATTTTACATGGGTTCCACATTTTTAGACTTTTTACAAATAAAATACGCAAAATATTTATGAGCTCACTCCTTGTCCTTATTACCAATATAATATTTCTAATTCCTAATCACGTAGACCCTACTTCTCTAATTACCCAAACTTTGACATTTTAACATTACCAGACCACTTACAACAAATATTTACTTTTTACAACATTCCTATTGTACTTTGACTGTTACCGTACTCCACATTATTGGCGGCACCGTACTGACAGCGTCGTTATCTTCTATCAGACACTACTACTAATTATACTTAACAACATCATATTCCTAATACATACATTAATGAAATAGAAATTACGGAGGACCCTTCCTAGCTTCTACTCCGTCCTCGGAGTAGACTATTCTGGTGCTTGGAAAATCTTCAACTTGTCGTGGTTGACCCATTTCGTAATGGGAGTGCCATCCAATCCCTCCAGTCGGTACGTACCATTTTCATGCACAACTGCTATTTTGTAGGGCCCCATCCATTTTGGAAGAAATTTTCTCTGTCTTCTTTTTTTGTATCTGGAATCATATACTAGAACCAATTCATTCACATGAAATGGAGACCACCGGATATTTTGATCAAAGTATTCCTTCTGCTTCATTTTCTTCTTATGGCTTGTATACCACACCCATAACAGATATTGCCACATTTGAAACTACACCTTCTGGTTTAGTTTTTCCTTTATTTAATGACCTTAACATAAGTTTTGAAGGGCGATCAATTTTTAAACCCAACATATTCATTACAGACTCAGTCATTACATTAACTGTAGCACCTCCATCAACTAAGACATCATGAATTAAAATACCATTACATAAGACCTCAGCTTGTGGAGCATAGGGATCTGCCTCTGCCTCCAAAACAGGGACCTCAACCTCCTTCCTTCTTCGAGCATTGATTCCACCTCGCAACTCCCGCCTCTTCTCAGAAGACATAGCCAAGAGTTGACCATATGTAATATTTGTAGGCCTTTTGGACAGATCTTCCAAGATGGAGTATGGTCCTTACCCGTGTGAAATCAGAAAATCTTGCACACCCAACTTTCTTCTCCTATGTTTCTTACTAGTTTCTTCTTTCATCTTCTTAGGATCATTTTCATCTTGATTATCTTTTTCTTTCTTTCTGTTTGTTACAAACACATCTACTTCATTATTTCTGCTCTTATCTACTACATCAAAAGAATTCACAGGTACTTTTCCTTTATCATTATCTCCTTTACCAGATGTAGAAGCTCTATCTGGACAATTATACTTATAATGACCCTTTTTATAACAACCATAACAAACAACTTCAGAAATATTTCTTTTTGGACCTCTATCTCCTCCCTGAGAACTAAATTCCTTTCCTTGAAGAAGATTAATAGTTAACTGACCCATCTTTTTGAGCAGATCTTCATACTCAGTAGATGTACTAGGAGAAATATTTGTACTCACCGGGAGTGGTTGTGGATTCTGGACCAAAGGTGCTGGTGTAGGCTCTACTTTAGCAACAATTTCTTTGGGCTCCTCTTCCATGCTTTCTTCTTGCCTTCTTACAATCTCCTTTGCTTGTTCAATGGTAGCTGGACGGTCATACTTCACTCGTTTTCTGATCTCTGGCTTCATCCCAAGAATGAAGTGCTTACAGAGGAGATTATCCATGCCATTCATCAACCCATCTATTAATACTTCCTTCCGGATCTGGCCATCAAGCTTCCTCCTTAGCTCTAGAACACGAGCATGATAATCCCTTATCTTCTCCTTCTCTCCTTGGGATAGCTTTGTGTTCTCGATCATGAGATCTGCATATTTCTGTTGTTCACCAAATTCTTCAAAAAAACTTTCAGTTAATAAATCCCATGAATTTTTCACATTATCACCTAGTGTTTCAAACCACCTAAGTGCTGAACCATCCAAAAAGGTAGGAAAAAATTAAGTCCATTGTTCCCTTCTTATAAGGCCATTACAAATACAAGATCGCTTAAACTCTTGAATGAAAGAAGAAGCATCTTCATTAGATTGAGCTAAAAAACAAGAATCTTTCCCATTTTCAAAAGTAACCACCGTGAAATACCAACTCACAAGTATAATCAACAAGACTTATGTGTACAAATAATTGGAATCACTATACTAGAAAGTGACTTTACACCTTTCTACAGTAAAATAGAAATGACCACGGTAACCTATGGTAAAACTTGACTTACTGCGGTAAAAACTAACTTTACTGTGGTAAACACTATTCATGGTAAAAAGTGAAGTTACTGCGGTAAACACTATTCATGGTAAAAAGTGAAGTTATTGCGGTAAATACTATTCCAGCAAAAATGAATTTACCATGGTAACTACTATTCATGGCAAAAATGACTTTACCATGGTAACTACTATGCACAGTAAAAACAAGGTTACCCTCTAATTGATTTTTGACTAAGTGGGAATATCTCTCCAGAAAATCCACCAATGAGGAATGATCCCGGAAATGGAACCAAAATGTCATCACCAATCTGACACTATGATAATTCTTCACCAGGAACTCCTCGTGCTATGATTATTTACTAATGCACAGCCTTTAGTTTGGTGGATGTAATCTGGAAACAAAACAACAACATAACACAAGAATACCATCGACTATGATAAGACAGAATGATGACAAATCTGAAATATCAAAATAAATTATAATATTAACATGAAACTGTTACAATCTCACCCATGAGGTACTTCAAGTGTTATTGAATTCACTTGCCTTTCACCAAGACTATGGGAGAAACTTTATAATTACACCTCTTAATGGCTTCTTCAACACACCTTTAAACTGATGGTTTCCTTCCCACACTTCCTACAATATTTCTCACTACTTCCTTCTATGCTAAATGAGGGGGGTAGCCTCTCTATTTATAGAACTTCCAGGTTTATCCATCTTATCTCTAATATAGGATAATAAATCCACTCTGACGAATCATATTCCATACCTTAACTCTTATCTGTACATGTAAGCTTATCTTCTAAGATAAGATAAACCTTATCATTTTACATGGGTTCCACATTTTTAGACTTTTTACAAATAAAATACACAAAATATTTATGAGCTCACTCCTTGTCCTTATTACCAATATAATATTTCTAATTCCTAATCACGTAGACCCTACTTCTCTAATTACCCAAACTTTGACATTTTAACATTACCGGACCACTTACGACAAATATTTACTTTTTACAACATTCCTATTGTACTTTGACTGTTACCGTACTCCACATTATTGGCGGCACCGTACTGATGGCACCGTTATCTTCTATCAAACGCTACTACTAATTATACTTAAGAACATCATATTCCTAATACATACATTAATGAAATAGAAATTAAGGAGGAAAATTTTAGTGTCGATAGGCCCTAGGATGAATATTTAGAATTTCATTGCTACGCAGATGTATTACACCTTGACAGAGGAAATTTTCTATGCAAATATGGTTTTTGGGTAAGAGGAGTTTGTTCCAATTAAAAACAAGATTCCGGAAAAAGATTCTCCTTTCAATGAGGATTTTTTGCTAGTGGAAGATAATTAGGTTTCCTTTTCTCTAGTATATTTTTTATGTAGTTCATAAGGACATATGTAAATTTTCCATGGGATGGGGCTGCTATAGAACCCCATTTTACTTTTTCATTAATACAGAAAATTTAAACTATTACATTAATTCACATCCTTCATAATCGATATAGAATTCTATTAAAGAAACATAAAAGTCTACTATATAGTATCATGTTACATTCCTTCGTAAAATTAACAAACCAAAGTAGTGTTCAACTATTATAAAAAAAGAGTATCAATTGTGAATGGATGAGAGTTAATAAGAATAAAACCTAAGCTTGTTTACTTGTAAATATGGTCACATCTTCATCTTTTTCATCTTCTTCTTCATCTAGTTGTCTCTCTCTATATGCATCATATCTCTAGAATATTTGGATAATGTCTTCTTCATCAAGTATAACTTGGAACATGAATATCAATGCTTGCTGTATAATTATTCCTTCATATTTTGGCCTTGTAACATTAATTTTTCTTATTTTCTTTAACAACTTGGTCATGTGTTTCTCCAAACCAACAAACTTCTAGAAAATATCATAAATAAATGTTGGATTCATTGCATCATGTTTCCCATTAACATTATTATCAAAGAATTGAAACAAATTCTCAATAGCCAATCATTATAGTTGCCTTTTTTCTCTACCACAAGGTTTCCTAACCAATTATCAATAGTATTCACATGCTCTTCTATGTTTTCCCTTTCTAAATGAATATCTTCATCAATTTGTTTGATATTTTTCACCCTTAATTTGCTAGCTCCTTTATAATTATATTGTATTCCCCTTTATTCAGGGGGAATAATCTATTCATCTTCCACTAATTGATCATCTAGTTGAGCCAATGCTTTCATTTTAGGAATAATTCCTTCCCAACAGTACAAGTCATCTTTACATTTGTTAAGTGTGTCATTTGCATCATTGAATAATTAGATAATTTATTTATAACATTCTATTGCCTCTTCAATAATATTATTTCCTCGTTGAATCAACTCCTCTTTCATCTTATCCACATCACTAGTCATTTTTATATCCCTATCAACCTCTTCTAGAATGTTATACATGTAATAACTTCTTTCCCTTAATCTACAAGTTGTACCCACTTTTGTATGTATAAGAATAATGTTCTAACTTGTTATTTTAAAATCCTTTTAGACACCTTATAATCATCAACTTTATGAAACAAACTCACAACAGCTAATGTAATATCTTGTTTTAATGTTTCTCTAGTAGGTTTCCTCAAATGAATGTGTTGAACATCATAATCACCCATTATGACTTCATCTTTTGATTTAAATGGGTGGGGGGTTGTAACTATAAAAGTTAAGAACCCTTATATCTCTACACGGGTTCTTAGTAAGGATTTTATCCTTCTTTGATGTTATTTTGGGATTTAGGAAATCTATGATTGTGATGTATATAACCTCTTCAAGGATAACTTTTTTTTCTACACCTGAAATCAATCCTCCCAGCTAATCAGTTGTGAGAGTGTTTCCTATGTTTCTCCTTGTGATACAGGTTGCGGATTCTCAAAGAAAACCACCAGTTGTTTAGATGCTTCTTAAGGGTCTTGCAATAATGGCATTTCCTCTTGTATCCTGTCCATTTCTTAGGCTAGTTATTTATATTCATGATGTACTTTTACTATTACCAATTGCTTCTTTTCTTGTCCTTCAACTTTTGACTGACTAGTTATGTGATTCCCACAAATTCAATGTTCTAAAACCACATTAATCCTTAAATAATTATCTGGAAAGTTACAGAATTTTTTTTGTTTTGTTTTAAATTACAAGGGTTTCAAACCCTAACATACATTTAATTAATTCCTACCAACATTTACTAAACTACAAAGGATATAATAGGTCTAGGTTAAATGATTAAATATTCTTTATTCATTTCTAAGGTCAAATTAATTACAATCTACTAGGAAGGTGTAATAATTAATTTTATTTGGTTAAATGTTTTTCCCCCACTTAGGTTAACCTTTAAACCCATATTTATTAAACCCTTATCCTTAGTTATGTTAGTTATCTTAGATTATTTTCCTTAAGTCCATTTAAATAATTACTAAAACATAATAGGTGTTAAAATAAATTACTTAACATACAAGAGTATTAAATGGCCACATTCACCCATTTACACATACCCTTAAATTATCTAAAAACCCATAATATTTATTTTTACATAACAATTGTAGGGTTGATTATTAACCCTTGGATCAAATTAATTGTGGCCACTAGATCTTAGCATTCAATACTAACCTTAACTCTACTTATGAAATATTATTAAACCTTTTTCTTTTCCCTAGCCTCATCATTTAGTCACTTTTCTTTTGTTTAATTTATAGGTTGGAGGAATGGAAGCCATAGGAGAAAGGAAGGAAGAGCCATGGAGGAATTCAAAAAATAGAACTTAGTTTAGTTTACATTATCGATTTATTATTGTAACGTCTTTCATTTGAATATTGAAGGGGGTTCCAATCCAAATCTGGAGTTTTGATTTAGTTAATTCCATTTTTTGTCTTCTATTTGGAAAAAAATGTAATTCATTTTAAATCGATGAGATTGAATGCTTTTAAATACCCATTTTAATATTTAGAAGTTTATAACAATGAATTTATTCCCTTATGGGTTGCTGGTGATTTCCTCAACAAATTTGCAGGCTTAAATTTTCAATGAAACTAAGTTAAAATTTTCATAGACGTAGATTTGTATTTCTCATCATCAGCGATGAAATATCAAACCAAAGAAGGTTGATTGTCCTAGTAATGCCGCCCTTCCTGGGTGATGATTCAAAAACCACCACCTTGACTGATCAGCAATTTAGATACCACCGCTCTGCATAGGGTGGATGTCCTATTATTAAAAAAAAGAACCTTCATTTTCCATAGCTTTTCTAGAATTTTTTTTCACTGGAGTGTTTTAAAATTTACCCTTAGTTGAATTTATGTTCCTAAAGTCTCTAGTTGAAGAGTTTAACCATTTATTCATTCAATGCCTAAAATTACTAAATTTAGAGATTTTCTATTTCCATAGTAACAAGAAACACAACTATAAGATTATTTTTCCCACAAAAAAATTTTCAACTCAAAGGAACAATGATACTTAATCTAATTCTAATTATCATTGTTTTCCCCGTTTACAACAAAATGCAATCAATCAACAAGGTAACTTATTATACTTAGTGCATATTTTCATTTCCACTACAACCATTTACTCAAGGAAAACACAAATATTATACATTTAAGATTTACTAAAATACATTATTGTTATTTTACACTTTTATGTACTTCCTTTACTCTTACAAAAAATGAAACTTCCACAAAGAATAATTAAGTTTCTCTTTCTTTTTCATTACGAGTAAAATTTTAAACACGACGTCCATTCTAATTCCTTCCTTAACATACAAAAATATTAGGAGAAAGGAAAATACTCATTCTTTAATGAACTTCCTTAAAAAATAATAATAAAACTTGGTAAATGAAACTTATAATGCAAAATATATTTTAAAATACAAGACTACTAGTCTTCCACATAAGTGGGAATTACAAGCAAGGTTTTATCACAAAGAAGGATTTCATTTTGGACTTCAAAAAATACTCCAAATTCCAAATCACCAACGAGATATCCACCATGTCTTCACTTTAATCACAATAACCAAAATGGGGGAGAGAAAACACTCTCCACCCAATCAATAATCCAATGAGGACAAACATCTATCCTCCTCATTCGCCCTCTAGCCCCAACCAAAATGCAATAAAGGATGGATCTAACTAATGGAAACTACACAATGCTTGAACATCAAATTACAATATTTCACAACCATATAACACACATTCAACAAAATAAAATAATCACAAGAATGCAAGTTTCAAAATACACAAGGCTTGAAATGAAAAGCCAATGGAGCAAGGTTATATTGGGAGATCACTTATGCCTCCTAATGGTATTATGTGACCACCATAAAAACCTCCAATATACATCTAAAAACCCATAAACAGATCTTGTTCTTCCCTAAAAATCCTCTTATACCTCCCACATTCTCTTATGCCTCCCTATAATCTCTTATGTCTCCCTTAAAACAACCAAGTAAGAAATGCAAGCATATTCTTATCCAAGGTGTGGCACCCAACCCAAATCCCTCTTAAAAAATGGAATAAACTCTTATGCCTCCCCACATATAAGATCTCCATATCCTTCTCCTTCACCATACTTAGGTATTCTACCCAAGAACCTAACAAGCATACAAACCATTCACTAACATACAAATATACACATACAAAAGAAACCAAATAAGACAAGGGTGTAGTTCCTACCTTTTTAAGGTAGAACTTGACCAAATAAAAAACCCTCAAATCTCCTCCAAGCTCAATCCAACTCCAACAAGCTCCAAAACTTCAACAAGCACTCCAAAATCCTCCAACTAAAAAAAATATATATACAAGAGCACAAATGAATGAAGTAACCCCAAACATACAATTAAACTTGCATATATAGAAAAAGGAAAGAGGAGGGTGAGGTGGCTCCATGTAGGATGGCACATAATTTATCCTCAACTCCACATCACCATTAAATGCTCAATGCTAATGCACAATAATATTGTGGTTGAGAGGAATGAAAAGCCTCTTACACACATAATCCAAACCCACACCCCCTAAGGAGAAAATTTAAAGCCCATGTAAGAAAAGTGCAATAAATGTAACTTTTTGTCTTGAAAAAAACATAATGGGGTCTATTGTTTACCCCCTAATCCATAGGTAAGGTTGGTATATGAAATAAAGAGGAGTGGGACAATTTTATCTTGTCCCACAAGCATCCAAAAATGACCCTTAAACCCAAATCTAAAATTCCAAGGTAAGGTAGAGTGTATAACACTCAAAGTCACTTACACTCAAATTAAAATAACTTAATCCAAAAAACCAACAACTCTAATAAATGAATCCATTTTTCACATCCCAATATAAATTAATAACATAAATAAATTACCTAATAAAGAAAATTAATAAACAATGATTAAACAAATTACATCACAAATTAACTCACATACTCTACAATTAAATAAAAGTAAAGTAAAGAATTGCACACATGCTCATGGTCACAAGTGGAGGCCATCCACCCCATGGGGAACCCCTAATAATATAAACAAAAAATATATTACAAAAATTTCCATGGTAACCTTCATTATATCCATCCATTATTTCGTTGTGGTTGGTATCCAATCCCCCTTTTGATTGTTGTGATATAATAACTTGCAAAATCACACAATACCTCCTTCGGCCTTGTGGCTGCATCAAAACATCCAAGATAAAATATATGAACATAAATCAATAACCATCCTCATATAGCTAAATAATCATCTCAGCTAACCAATGCTATCATTTGTCTAAAATTTCAACAACGTCTCAATTTTATATTTTCTCAATATCAACAATATTACAAGATTAGTTCAAAATATATATCATAGTAAACCTAAAGAGAATTCCAAATGTTAGTACTATATATATGTTAACAAAACATAATCCTCATCAATATAAAATCTCTCTCTCTCTATGTTTCTAATAATCCACACAATCATACTATGAATCACAATCCATCAATAATTGGAATATCATTATCATCTAACATCATAATAAACCAAAATGATACAATAATATCCATGTCTATAGTCAACAATAATCAAAATCAAAATATAATAGGTGTCAAATATAAATGGGCACTACATCCCCCTCCCCTTAGACTTGAATTTCTCCTGTAAGTCACTGAAATAGGTGTTGAAACTAGACTCATGGCAACATATATTCCTACCATGTAACAACAGTCTCATCGTACCTATCCCATTGGATTCACACCTGATTAATATCTTGGCCTCAAAGGCCTAGGTTCCTATGCTCTAAAATACGCACGATCTCCACCAGCATCTGCCCCTACTCCTGTACCTGGAATGTGGTCCAATCCAATACATAAGATGGATATGGGATATATATCCTAAAATGATACGTGAAACACATAATGTATGTGAGACAAGATGAGTGGCAAGGCTAGATGATAAGTTAAGGGACCGATCCACTCTAAGATCTTGAATGGACCAAGGAATCTAGGAGACAACTTAGAGAATTTTCTATAATGGATAGGAATCTTGTTAGGTCTGACACAAATAAACACTTTCGATCCCACCTCACAACTACATTCGACTATCCTCTTATCTGCATACTTCTTTTGCCTGTCCTTAGCCTCCTGCAACCTCTGACGAATAAAAACAACATATTGCTCCATGTCCTCTAAAAAAGCTAGTCTAAGAGATACTCTGTCATCCAATCGGTCCCAACTCAATGACATCCGCCACTATCTACCATACAATGCCTAAAAATATGACATCCGTATCTAACTCTTAAAATTGTTGTTATAGGAAAACTCCACCAAATACAAGTAGTCCTCTCACTTTGATTGATGATCCATTACATACTTCCGAAGCATTTCTTCTAAAATTTGATTCACCCACCCCATTTTTCCATCTATCTATGGATTACATGTTGTTCTAAAGTTGATACTTGTCTTAAGGGCCTACTCCATGGTAGTTCAGAAGTGTGATGTGTATAAGGGATCGCGGTTGTATATGATCTTCCACAAAATCCTATGTAGTCTAACAATCTAATCTAGGTACACTCTCGTTACTGTCCTAGTTATATAGGTGGTCTTCAATGGAGAAATATGAGAAAATTTCATCAATCTATCCACTTTGACCATAATGGCATCATGGTGGTATCTCAATGTCGGTAGCCCTACTATGAAATCCATGGAAATGGTGTCCCATTTCCATTCTGAGAGAATATGTGGGTAAAGAAGTCCAATTGGGTGTTGATGCTCGGTCTTCACCCTCCAAAAATATTAATAGTGTGACACAAAATGAGATACATCTCTCCGAAGACCTCTCCAATGGTAATTTTTTCAGGGTGGCATGCATCTTCTTCACCCCTGGATGCGATGAATAAGGTGCATAATGAGCCTCTACCAAGATATGCTACCTAAAACCTCCATCCCTAGGTACATAGATCCAGCCTCTGTATCTGAGAATTCCATCTATATCTAATGCAAAACCATCAAACTTCCCATCAAGGGGTCTTTGAGACTCAATATCTAATCTAGCTGCAAGGTAGAAACTATCGTGAGGAAGCAACTACAAAATCCTGCTATGTAAATCTATACCTACTGAACTAGACAAAACCAAATGTCTTCATTTACTCAAAGAGTCACAAACAAAATTCTCTTTCCCCTTCACATTATCTATCTCAATGTTTTACTCACATAACAACTCAATATAACGATGTTCACACGCGTTGATATTGATTTACGTGAAGAGGTGTCGTAAGCTAAAATGGTGTGTCTTGAGAATAATTATCCTACCAAGAAGGAAATGTCTCCATAAAACCAAAGCATGTACAACTACTGCAAGCTCCAAATCATGAGTTGTATAATTGAGCTCATGGTCATTCAGTTTGTGAGACTCAAAGGAAACCACAATGTCATCCAACATCAATACACAACCTAGTCTTGATAAGGAAGCATCTGTACAAATGAAAAAATCTCCATGCGGACCTGGCACTGCAAGAAACAGTGATGTTGTAAGGCATTACTTCAGTGTACTGAAGGCCTTCTCACATCTATCAGTCTAAAAAAAATTCTTCCCTTTCAACTAAAGGGAAGTGATTGGGTGTGCAATTTGAGAAAATTCTTGAACAAATATCCTATAGTAACCTGTCAACCCCATAAATTTGTGCACCTTAGTCACACTATTTGGCGTGGAACAATCCATAATTGATCTAATATTGGAAGGATCGATAAGGATACCTTCCCCAGAAATAACCTGACCCAATTATTGCACCTTTGACTGAAAGAATGCACTATTATATAGGTTCCTATAAAACTTCTGCTCACAAAGACATTGTTCAACCTGTAAGAGGTGCTCTTCGTGCTCTTCACGTGTGCATGAGTAAATCAAAATTTCATTAAGAAATATGAGCACAAAGTGATCTAAAAATCTCTAGAATACCCCATTCATCAAACTCATGAATACTGCGGGGGAATTTTTCAGACTAAAAGGCACTACTATGAACTCGTAGTGGCCATATATCATACAGAAGGCTGTTTTATGAATATTTTCCTCCATACTTAAGATGGTATCTAGACTTAAGATCTATCTTAGAAAATATTGTGGCCCCTTTCATCTGATTAAATAAATCATCAATACATAGAAGGGGGTAATAATTCTTGATTGTTACTTTGTTCATTTGATGATAATCAATACAAAATTGCAAAAATCCATCTGTCTTCTTCACAAAAATAAACAATGCACCCCTAGGAAATACACTAGGATGAATTAGGCATTTCTCTAGAAGGCCCTCAAGATGTAAATTGAGCTCACAGATCTCAAGGGTATTCATCCTCTAAGGTGCTCATGAGATAGGTTTTGCTCTTGGAACCAAATCAATGTGAAAATATATCACACATGGGGGAGATAACCCCAAAATCTTCCCTGGGAAGACATATCTAAAATTCCTCAAGATATGATGATTATCAAGTGACGGCCCACTAGAATCATCCTCTAATCTGTCACTAACCGTGATCGCATACAACTTGAAACCTTTTCGTGCACATTGTTTAAGCTGCATAGCAGATATGGTGTGAAGAGAGGTGGGTCTCCTAAACCCAACTATCACTGACTCCACTCTCAAATCGTCTACTCATCATATTACCTTACTATAACAATCAAATCTTGCCTTGTGTGCAGATAAAAAATCCATGCCTAGAATAGTCTCATTGGAACCCACCGAGAGGATACAAAGATCTAAGGTTGTGGAAAATGGTTCTAGGTCAACTATGCACTCCTTAACCAAGGAGTCAACTATGAGCTTGGCTCACGAAGCCATCTCCACATCCCAAGTACGGCTCTACCTAAGTACTACCAGCCTGCATTGCTCTACTACAAATGGGAAAATAAAATAATACGAGGAACCTAAATCAAATAAAATAAAAATAAGAATTCCATCAATGCTACCAGTCATCTCTATCACCATGCTTTGGTACTCTTCCTGGGGGTTCTTGACCGCTACATAAATCCTATGGCTCATATCCATCTTTCCTACTATAGAATCATAAAATTGTGCCTTACCCTCATTGATAGGGTTCTGAGGGAACTCTCTCTAAAGATGTCAAAGTACTTAGCATGCATAGAATCTACCATGTCCTGTCCAATGTGAAAAAGCTCCTATAGGTACTCTAGTGATCTGTGTCATGGAACCTGATGATCTTGATAAGGAATTATGTGGTCACTACCGAACAGCTCATGTTGACTGAGCTCTATGCAATTCTTGAGTTCAGACTGGTCCCCTAGAAGGAGGCCCCATGTTGCATCCCCTCAGAGCATCAAATATTAGTGGAGGCATAAATGGAGGGTGAGTCTACTGTTGCTGCTACTATTAAGGTGGTTTTTGTCATGGCATGAATAAATACTATGCAAAACCATGTCCACCACGAAGAGGAGGAGCTAACCCCCTCGATATGTTATCATGTATTAGCTAGATATAACCTTGCACTATATCTCTATCCTATTGTGTCTTCCCCTTCGTCTCCTCCACAATATAGGCCTTGTCAACAACCTATGATAATTTCTGTGGGAAATGAATGCATACTTCCCCTCTAATGTCTAGGTTCATGCCCTAGATGTACCTATGGATCCTCACTTTCTCATCCTACATGTATTCCATGGATGTATGACATAGTTCATGGAACTCATCTATCCTCTACTAAATGAACCTCTTGGACAAGTATCTACTCTTGAATCACTCCTTGAAGAACTCCCAAGTGATTGTCTTAGAATCCACATGGAGCTTGTGCTCTTTAGTAGTCCACCAAATCCTTAATCCATCTCTCAAGAGGTGTATGGGAACACAATCCTTCATGCATCTGGTACATAGACATAGCTTGAAGCATCTGCTCAAGCTGACCAACCATGCCTTTTCATGAAATACTCCACTATCTCATGTGAAATGAGATGGGTGAAGTTTCAGGATCTATTTGATGTGATCTTTCATTGTATATTTTCTGCATCAAGGTCTCTCGACAAGATCATCACACATTCTAAGGCTCCTATATCTTTCCTTGTGTCTTGTAGTCGTATCGCCATGACCTCTCTGTGGTGAATCTCATTTGAATGACTCCACATGGGAGTTGTCTACCCTATGCTCATCACTATGTTGGGAAGGTGTATGAGCCTCTACTGATGTCTCTTTGTCTTGTTTGTTATGTCTCCCTCAAAAGGATCCTCCATGTATATCGACATTAAAATCCTGTAATGTTTGAAGTATCTGAGGTAATATGGCCGCAACTCCCTGATCTGTAGGTTGTAATTCTAGGTCAATGTGTAATAACCCCTTGTCTGGTCTACACCCCCTTCATAGAACAAGGTGATAGTTATTTTATTACTCTATATTTTGTATCAATTTTCTAGTTTTTCTTCATTTAAAATATCATGGAAGTTGTGTGATCTTGGTTTAGAGTTGCGCTATGTGATCCAAGTGTGCCCAGTGTGTACGTGTTGAGTTCATGGATGTTATACCAAGTGTAATGCCCACAAATTTGACATTCTAAAACCACATTAATCCTTAAATAATTATATGGAAAGTTGCTATAAAATTTTTGTTTTGTTTTAAGTTACAAGGGTGTCAAACCCTAATATACATTTAATTAATTCCTACAAACATTTACGACACTACAAAGGATAAACCCGATCTATGTTAAATAATTAAATATTATTAATTCATTTCTAAGGTAAAATTAATTACAATCTACTAGGAAGGTGCCATAAATAATTTTATTTGGTTAAATTTTTTTCCTCCACATAGATTAACCTTCAAACCCATATTTATTAAACCCTTATCCTTAGTTACCTTAGTTCTCTTAAATTGTTTTCCTTAAGTCAATTTAAATAATTACTAAAACATACTAGGAGCTAAAATAAATTACTTACCATACAAGGGTATTAAATGGCCCCATTCACCCATTTACACATACCCTTAAATTTTTAAAAAACCCATAATATTTATTTTTACCTAACAATTATAGGGTTGATTCTTAACCCTTGGATCAAATTAATTGTGGCCACTAGATCTTAGCATTCCATACTAACCCAAACTACCCTTAGGAAATATTATTAAACCTTTTTCCTTGCCCTAGCCTCCTCATTTGGTCACTTTTCTTTTGTTTAATTTACAGGTTGGAGGAATGGAAACCATAAGAAAAAGGAAGGATGAACCATGGAGGAATACACCAAATCAAGCTTAGTTTAGTTTAGGTTATGGATTTATTATTGTAATGGATTTCTTTTCAAGATTAAAAAGGTTTTCACTCCAAATTTGGGGTTGTGATTTAGTTAATTCCATGTTTTGTCTTCTATTCGGGAAAAACCCTACTTCATTTTAATTCGATGAGATTGAATGCTTTTAAATACCCATTTGAAGATTTAAAAGTTTAGAACAATGAATTTAGGCCGTTATGGCTTGCTGGTGATTTCCTCTACAAATTTATAGGCTTAAATTTCTAATGAAACTAAGTTAAAATTTACACAGACGTAGATTTGTATTTTTCGTCATCAGTAATGAAAAAACTACCCAAAGAAGGCCGATGGTCCTGGGAGTACCACTCTACTTGGGTGACGATTCACAAACCGCCACTTTGACTGAGCAACAATTCAAAGACTACCACTCTAGATAGGGTGGTGTCCTATTCTTCAAAAACAAAATATTCATTTTCATAACTTCTATGGAATTTATTTTACGGAGTGTTATAAAATTTACCCTTAGTTGAATTTATGTTCCTAAAGTCTCCAGTTGAAGAGTTTAACCATTTATTCGTTCAATGCCTAAAATTACTAAATTTTAAGATTTTCTATTTCTGTAGTAACAATAAACACAAATATAAGATTATTTTTCCCACAAAAAAAATTTCAACTCAGAGGAACAAATGAAACTTAATCTAATTCTAATTATCATTGTTTTCCTTGTTTACAACAAAATGCAATCTATCAACAAGGTACCTTATTATACTTAGTGCATCTTTTCATTTCCACTACAACCATTTACTCAAGGAAAACACAGCTATTATACATGTAAGATTTACTAAAAATACATTATTATTATTTTACACTTCTATGTTCTTCCTTTACTCTTACAAAAAATGTAAATTCCACAAAGAATAATGAACTTTCTCTTTCTTTTTCATTACAAGTAAACTTTTAAACATGATGTCCATTATAATTCATTCCTTTACATACAAAAATTTGAGGAGAAAGGAAAATAAACATTATTTAATGAAATTCCTTCAAAAATAATAATACAACTTGGTAAATGAGACTTACAATGCAACATTTCTTTTAAAATAAAAGACTACTAGTCTTCCACCTCACTGCGAATTACAAGAAAGGTTTTATCAAAAAGAAATTTTTCTTTTTGGACTTCAAAAAATGCCCCAAATTCCAAATCACCAATAAGAGCTCCACCATATCTTCACTTCAATCACAATAACAAAAAATTTGGGAGAGGCAACACTCTCCACAAAACCGATAATCTAGTGAGGACAAGAATCTATCCTCCTCATTGGTTCTCAAACCCCAGCCAAAATGCAATAAAGGATTGATCTAACTAATGGAAACTACACAATTATTCAACATCACAATACAAGATTTCACAACCATATAACACACATTCAACATAAGAATGCAAGTTTCAAAAAACACAATGTTTGAAACGAAAAGCCAATGGAATAAGGATCTATGGGGAGATCACTTATGCCTCTTAAAGGGATTAAATGCCCACCTTTAAAACATCCAATATAAATATAAAATCCCCTACACATATCTTTTTCCTCCCTTAAAATCCTCTTATACCTCCCACATTCTCTTATGCCTCCCTACAATCTCTTATGTATCCTTCAAAACAACCAAGTAAGAAATGAAATCAGATTATTATCTAAGGTAGGGAACCCAACCCAACTCCCTCCTAAATCATGGAATAAACTCTTATGACTCCCCACATATAATATCCCCATAGCCTTCTCCTACACCATACTTAGGCATTCTACCCAAGGACCCAACAAACATATAAACCATTCACTAACATACAAATATACACATACAAAAGAAAAAAAATAAGACAAGGGTGTAGTTCCTACCTTTCCATGGTATAACTTGACCAAAGAATCACCCTCCAACCTCCTACAAGCTCAATCCCAACTCCAACAAGCTCAAAAATATCAACAAGCACTCCAAAATCCTCGAACTCAAAATAAATAAATGTACAAGAGCAAAAATGATTGAGGTAGCCCCCAAAAAACAATTAAACTTACATATATAGAAAAAGGAGAGATGAGGGTGAGGTGGTTCCATGTAGGGTGCTACATAACTTATCCTCAACTCCACATCAAAAGTAAAACCTCAACCCCAATGCATAATAAATTGGTGGTTTAGAGGAATGACAGGCCTCTTACACACACAATCCAAACCCACATGCCCTAAGGCCAAAATTTAAAACCCATGTAATAAAAGTGCAATAAATGTCACTTTGTGTCTTGCAAAGAACATAATGGGGTCTATTTTTTACCCCCCCGATCTGTAGGTAGGGTTGGTATATGAAATTAAGAGGTGTGTGAAAAGCTTAGCTTGTCCCACAAGCCTCTAAAAATGGACCTTAAGCCCAAATTTGAAATTCCCAGGTAGGGTAGATTATACAACACTTAAACTCGCTTACACTCAACTTAAAATCACATAGTCCAAAATAACAACTCTAATAAATGAATCCATTTTTCAAATCCCCATATAACTTAATGACATAATTAAATTAATTAATAAATAACACTAATCAACAATGATTAAATAAATTACATCACAAATTAACTCACATACTCTATAATTAAATAAAAGGAAAGGAAAGAATTGCACACATGCCCATGGTCACGATTGCCAGTCACCCCACCATGGGGACCCCATAACAATATAAAAAAATAACAAAATTACACAATTTGGCATGATGACCTTCATTGTATCCATCCATTATTTTGTTGTGCTGTCTCCAATCCCCCTTTTGATTGTTGTAATATAATTACCTACAAAATCACATAATACATCCTTCGGCCCCGTGGCCACATAAAAACATCCAAGATAAAATATATAGACATAAATCAATAACCATCCTCATATAGTTAAATCATCATCTCAACTAAACAATTATATCATTTGTCTAAAATTTCCACAACATCTCAATTGTATCTTTTATCAATATCAACAAGATTACAAGATTAGTTCAAAATCTATGTCATAGTCAACCTAACAAGAATTATGAATGTTAGTAATATGTATATATGCTAACAACACATAATCATCATCAATATAAAATGTATCACTATGTATCTAATAATCCACAAAATCATACTATGAATCACAATCCATCAATAATAGGAATATCTCTATCATCTAACATCATGCAAAACCAAAATAATACAATGATATCCATGTCTATAGTCAACAGTAATCGAAATCAAAATATAATAGGTTTCAAAGAGGAGTGGGAACTATAAGTTGTTTCTTGAATCATACTATCAATTGGATCTTTTCTCTTGTGTTTTTCTTCTACTGGAGTAATAATCATTTTGATAGTTTCTCTTGAGGTTTCTCTAGTTGGAACTATCACCTTGGATAGTTCCTCTTTCTTTGTATTATCTACCTCCTTTAATATATAATGTTTAGTAGAGATATATTCCCAAGTTGGAACATTTGTGAGTTGTTTATTCATCAATTATTCTTCTTGTTTTTTAGTAAACCTGGACCCATCAACTCATTTTTTACCCTTGTCATAAATTTTCAAATTTTGTTTGTCATCGGTCTCCATTGTTTTAGTGGCTTATTTTGTAGTCCCCACCATAGCTTTCCTTATAGGATTTGAACCCTAAATTGAATAATCACCCTTTATAATCTCTACTTCCTTTGGAGCGTGACTCTTAGTAAATACAAAGTTCTTCGTAGATGTTCCACATGCAATTCCTTGAATAATTGATTCATCTACTCCTATAATTGTTGAAATTTTTAGTATGGAAAATTTTCACTTGAACCTCTCCTTCATTAGTTGATGGCCGGAACGCTTCCTTCATTTGTTCATATATCTAAGAAACATCCTCACCTTTTACCATATATTTTTTAATTTTTACATCACAAGGTTCAAGAAAGGACATGTTCCCAACTATATATGTTTCCATTACCTCAATTTGTTTTCTCACTTGTTCATGTGATTGACTGTATTGAGGTAAATCTTGACCTTTGGATTACATTGCACTAGATTCCACTATCAACTTGTCTATCATAGGTTTATTAGACATGGGAAGACTATGAATTATTTGTTCTTGAGATAATTTTTTCACTATTTCCTTGAGAGTCAAAACCACAGCTACAACTTCTGGTTATATAGGTGGATCAACTTAAATTACTCCTTGATTATTTGATTATTTGATGGTATTTCCTATTTTGAAAATGTGGTAAAAAATTTATCTTGTTCCTTGGTGAGTGGGATTAGATAAATAAATTCATGCTCTCTATATCTATGCATTTTCGATACATGACCACTTTCCTTCATTGAAATACTAGTTTCCCTTTCCAAAGGTAGTATTATATTAGTTTTCTTCTTAGCTCTCTCAAAGCGCTTGACATGTGGTGCTTAAATTTCTTTGGCACTCAGTAATTTGGATTGAAGGTCAACACTTGCTAAGGTTCCCCTCAACATCTTCCCAGTGCTAGATGATCCTGGTGGTATTTTTGTGGGAGTTCTCTATTTTTTTAGACCAGCCATTTTAGCTTGTATAGGAAATCCTTGGGTAACAGGGGCCTTATACATATATTTAAAAAGAATTTATTTTATATTCTATTTCAAAGTAGACATAGTAGTTTCGGTGCCACTAGTGGCAACAATCCATTTATCAATAATAACTAAAGTGGGTTTCTTGGTAGGTCATGGAGGATTTCATCCTTCTAATGAATCAATCTTATCAACTCCTTTTAAAAGATGAATATCCTCCATCAAGATTCCAAAATCTTTGAAATCATTCAATACTTTTGTATTTTGGATGGAAAGATACATACCCTTCTTCTGCAACTAGTTTAAGGTCCATCTCATAACATTAACAATTCTTTCATATGGATTGTCTAATTATTTTTCATCCTAGGCTATGGGAGCAATTGGTTGTGCCTAAATATTTTGATCAATATATAATTAAATCACTTTATATTGATTATATTCTATTCCTTGAGGTACTACAACAATCTTGAAGTCAATAATCTTCCTAAGAACCGTCCTTGAGAAATCTCTAAGTCTAACTTCTTCTTCATCTCTTTAATTCATCCAGTAATGCTCAAAGCAAGGTTCATGTTCATATGAACTCCGTAAATCTGATCTAATAACCCATGTGATGTCATATTGGGATCTTGGTTTAAAATTTTCCATTTCAAATCTTTCCATCTCTTCTTATAGCAATCTATATTTAGCAATTAAGGGGTAGGAATACCTCCCAATCCTGATAGGAAATTTAATATTGGTATTATTTTTTTCTGCAATTAATTTTTATACTAGTGCTAATTGCCTTGAAAGATAATAGAATTCCTACTTGGCATATACATATCTAGGTAATTTACATGGTTTCCCATCAAATCCAATATCTTTAATGTAAGTGAAAAACCTGTGTTGAATGAAGAAGTAACCATAATCTAGTATTGCATTCCTATCTTCTTCAGATATTTTGTACTACTCCCATTCATACTTTAAAAGACATATCATATGTGAAAACATTGCATCATTTACTTGCCTTACATTTCGTTTCGAGTTATTCAGACATAGCTAGCGATAGACCTCATATACTTTACTATCTTTAAAGTGCACCTTTTTTTGGAGGCCAGTGAAAATATTATGACCTCCAATATTGTAAATTAAGTATGACATCTTATATGACTCAATGTTATCAGTGGCATCCATGTTGATTTTTTTGGCTAATTAAAAGAGTTGTGTGTGAATTTATGTAGCTATGAGTGTTTCCCAGAAAATATTTCCTTTTCTCTCTAATATAACCCATATATATGGACACATCCACTCTTTGAATTCAGTGGTCATGTTAACCCATCCATTCTACTTAATAACAAAATTATGTCTTCCAATTCCTAAAAAAAAATTGATTTAACCAAGATTTTAGGAATCCTTGTGGTAGCCTACCTATTTCACAACAAAAAATTAATATTCATGATTCTGGCACAGTACTAATATTTGGCATCATAATCATTAAGGTATGTATGTATGCTTATTGTTACTATTCTTGAAATTTTAGGTAGCCTAGACATTAATCTAAATTATTTGGGTGTTAGGATTAATTATCCTTTACGACTTCTATCCAAGAATTCTATTTTTATTGGATCATAATTGTCAGAAAAAATCGTTACAAGTTATAGGAAATGCACTGAAGGGGGAAACACAGTAACTAGGGAAATGTGGCTCTCCATAATAGCTTCCATGAATTCATCTTTATTGGGATCATGGAGCCTTTGTAGAAAATCATCCAAATAAGTGTTTAAAAAATTTGTGTCTACGAGTTTATCTAGATTACTGGTAATATTGGACGTAACGTGGAATCTTGATTCCATGGGCTTCATTCTATATGATATTAATTTCCCCCCCTAGTTTCGTAAAAATCGTAAATCAAATGAGAATACCATGAATTTAATGCTATATCTTACTCGCTTCTTATGCAAAATCTGTGAAATTATCTGTTTCTTATGCAACTTCAAGTTCTTTAGCTCGATGCTACTACTTCACAATTAATATATCTTCACTTTCTCATAAATTAGCAATGTTAGGGCATCCAAATCTCTACATGCATTGGTAACAATTCAAAATGTTTAAAAACTTTTTTGAAAACTCTTCCTTGATTCATGTAAGATGCATTAATTACGGAATCCATAAATGCATTACTTCCTAGCCATCCAATTTCCCCCCTTCATTTAAATGCGGACCATCCACGTGGCTCAATCAGGGGATTTTCGGGATTAGGGAGTCTTTTTTACATTTTTTCATTACGTTTCAAATGAGTGGAAGTCTATTAATTTGACCCAAATGTGTACCTATTGAATTTTTTTGAGAAAGAGACACATGTCCCAGGTGGGCTTCGAAGATTTCTTTGCATTTTGAACTCAATCAACGATTGATTCAAAAGTGCATTATTAACCAGATTGCCAACTCCTATCCCATTTTGACTCATATTCCTTTTTAGGAGTGGGGTAAACTTATCCTTTTACATTATTTAAATCCAATATTCATGGGAATGTTCATCTGTATTTGGGGCTAGGTTTGTACTTTACAATTACTATGCAAATTGTGTAATTTTGTAAACAAAGCTTGTTGCAATGTAACCAATGGAGATATTCCATGTGTCTTCAAATGGTGGAGGAGAATATGCAATTTACAGTGAAGATCTAAGGGATGATATTAAGGAGGGATTGACATATTAAACATGATCAAATTTCGATAAAACAAAATATATATATGGAATTCAAAAAGTTATTGAACTATAATAAATATGCTAGGGAAATAACGATACAATGATCGAAGAATGTTTTTTGGGAAAAATCTATCTTGAATATAATTCTCCCTTAATCCGAAGATTTCATATTGACATCACGTTACATTCACTTGTGTAACAAGGGTAAATTTTAAACATTGAATAAGCATTTGGGAAGCATAATCTTAACATAACAATGAGATAATTAGGATCTTTTTATGCAATTTGAAATATGGAAAATACTTATGTAAGTTATGGAGATTGTCATAAGGGATAAAGAGCCAACTTAAATGGTTGGACATTAAGTTGAATGTGAAATGAATTTAAGAACCAGTATGTGAAAAAATGACAAAGTTATACTTAAAAAATAATGTTATTGGAATGCTAATCCTAACCTAGACATAACCATGGTAATGATGTGTTGTGGGTTTGTCGATCCTTAAGTCCCTTTTCTTGTGGTTGAGTTATTGCTAGAATTTGATTCATTGGAGAAAGTGTGTCATCAACATGTATATGGTGTTTTCGTGTGTCTATGTGAGTCGATGACTTATGTAAGTGTCTTGTTCTTTGTTGAGTTCCTCTTCTTGAAGCCTTGTGGTGTTGTGTAGTGAGCAATGTAAGTCAAAAAAAAAAATTATCTTAGTATTTTGTTGTTATATTTCTGTGTGTAAAATGTGGGTGTTACAACAAACCACAATCTCATATGTAAGAGTTTAAATCTGTTATGCATCCAATAAAAGGATTCAGAACTGCATTATCATAAGACAATTATAAGTTTCTTCAGAATAAAAAGGTTGCATTCACATGAGATTTATAAAGGAAATAATTCAACAAGTTGTAGATCACAGTATTAAATGACACATTCATAAATGAAGAAACATTCATAATTGACATATGTTACAATCAAAGCATAGAATTTCAACTACATGTTCACTTTCATATTTTAGAGTATGATTTCAAAGAAGGAAAGCATATGCATCCAATAAGACATCATTTTTGAGATCAACTTACAAGAAAAAGTGTTGCTACAAGTTGTTTTTTTAAGTATTTCACAATAATTCAATTGCAGATATCATCAATAGCATGTGAGTGTTCAAGCATGATTTCTAGCACATAAGATGCGTAAATGCAAGTTTCATATTTGCATTGTCAAGGATCATTAAAATTTAAGTATGCATTTCAACCTTCAGCAAAAAATGACGATTTATAATGCAAGGAAGTATGCAACAGGATCATCAAAAGAGATGTTTATGAGTTCTTACAAGAAAACATGATGCCAGTAAGCTACATGCATAACATCCATATAAATTTTGAAAACATTTATCATATTTTTCAAGCATAATTGTACAAGAGAACATTTTAAGAATGAGAGGAAAAACGTTTAAATGAGAAATTCAACACATCGAGAAGGCTACAAAATTTGGAAGTATAACAACATGGCAGCCATATAGGAACAAAATTGAATGAATGTGAAGTACAAAATTGTATCCAATTTTAAGCATACAAGTGCAACAAATAATCTTTATAGTAGGATGAGGAAGGGATAAGATCTTTATCAAATAATATTACAAAATCCTAGTTTAAACTATATGGGATGATGAAATCATTTAAAATAGTCCTGAAGATGCATTGTTTTTAGAGTCAATTTATTTTTCTTCAGCCCATTCAAATTAGATAAGGAAGAATATGTTCATACTTCTCATTAAAATCCAACAGAATTCAAAAATCGTAATGGATCAGCTTAAACATTAGGGAGCATTTCATATTAATTAAGATGACGAAAGCATGAATGATTTACATAACAAACATACAATTGATAAATGAAAAATCCAATTAACAGAGTATCAACATGAAGTAAAGACACTTGAGCCTTAATTAATTTGAGTTAATATAAAAAATAACATCATAATGAACATGATTAATGCATTTACATATTTACATTTAAGCAAAGTGCTACAAAGGTGAGTTACATAAGACATAATTTGAGCTCGGTGGTTAAGCACAAGGCAAGGAATGAAACCCAACTCGGAAGGATTCAGGCTCAACTCAGATTGATCGAGGTAACCTAGAAGATCATATAAGAAATAAACGATGTGGCAAAACTTAATACCCAAATCTAGAATGCCAAAACATAAGAGCAAATGGATAGAAAATGAGCCAAGTAGAATTAATACAGAGCTACAAATATCACGAGATGAGAATACAATGGTGATCTAGGATTGAATAGGGTAATGACAAAGCCTCCAAAATGGATCTTAAATATGCCTAGCTCAGGAAAATAAAGGAACAACTCCATGTGTTACAAAAATATGAGCTCAAGCATAGAAACCTTGATCTAGAAAATCCCACATCAAACATTTGATACTCCGCAAGCACAAGGAAACATACAGTCCAAAGTTTAAATCCATCCCAGTTTTCAGATCATAACAGATCTAGGAAACTAAAGGCTTACCAATTTTGAATAGCAAGTTATGGGAAAAACCATCACACTACAACCAGTTCTAAAAAAAGAATTGACAATGAAAAACACATAATACAGAAACCATGTAATGTAATCTAGATCTGCTCAATGAAGCTCAACCCACAAAGTCAACTTGAGCAATGAACCATAAGTGATATAATATATCTTCAACAAATCCATTTGAAAACTTGTTCTCATGAGAATAATATCAAATATAGGAGTTAA
The DNA here is from genome assembly GCA_019776745.2 of Taxus chinensis. Lineage (NCBI taxonomy): Eukaryota > Viridiplantae > Streptophyta > Pinopsida > Cupressales > Taxaceae > Taxus > Taxus chinensis. The sequence continues at coordinate 195,388,795 of CM034151.1, forward strand.
AATCACCAAGTTTCCAAGAAATGACAAGTTTAGAGAAATGAAGAATGCAGACTTACCTTAATGAACAAAGAGTTGTTGTTAAAAAGGGATAAAGATCTAACTAAAAACCTCATTGATCTCTTTACCCTATAACAAACTCATAGTAAAAGAGATCTATATTAAAGCATCTTGGAGTGACGACAGGGTTTGAGAAACCAATGTCTTCTCTGATGACTACAAGATCACAACGGATACACAAATCCCACAAAGCCCATAAAAATACGAAAGATATGGGAAAATATAATAAAATGGAGGCTTACCAACAAGAACCTAAAAGTACAAATCTATGGCAGAGTTCATCAGTTCAAGCCAGGAGTAAAATGGAGACTGAACTATTCAAAATCCTCCCAAAATGAAACATGTAACAAAATAGAGAGTTCAAGATAATTTTAGTTGAAACCAAGTTTAAAATAGAACTCCAAAGCACAAAGAGGGATCTCTGAGTTGTAGAAATTCTGCATTATTATACAACAAATAACATAAAAGAAATAAACAGAATACTTAAATAACTTTCATAAATAGATGAATATTCGAACCAGCACTGTTGTGCATAATCTCCATTAATAAAACCTTCATCATACTCAGAGCTTCAACTCTTTACAATCAAGTTGTGCGTGCAGCTGTGTGCTTTCAATGCAAATCCTTCCTTGCTTGTGCAGATTTCACACCTTTGTGTGTGCATACAAAGCAATTACAATTGGTGTTATTTAAATAGAATAACTCACCCACTAATAAATCTTTAACTGAGAATTCTAAATCTAAACTCATGCTTTAAAATAGTTGCATGCTATGCATGAATTAAAACAGATTTATTTGAATTAAATCTAATGATAAAAATAGGATAAAGCTAACTTAACTAAAGCAAAATAAAACAAGACTAAATCTAAAATTTGCTTTCCTAAACAGCTATGGTTGGAATTAAATATGCAACACATGCATATTTCCAATACTCCCCCTTAATTTCTAACTGTATCTTTCACTCTTCTAGAGTTGTGTTTGCTTTTTCAGATCTGCCATGTGTAGGATCACAAACTCCCAAACAATCTCTCAAATATTCGAAAACTTCTTTTGCTAAAGCCTTTTGTAAACATCTCTGCAAACTGATCTTTGGATCTACAAATTTCAAGATGAATTTCCTTGTTGTTTACCAGCTCCCTCATGAAATGATACCTCGTATCAATATGCTTGCTCCTCTTATGAAAAACATGATTTTTGGACAATGCTATGGCTGAGTTGTTTTCACAAAAAAACGGTGTAGCTTCCTCTTGTTTCTGTTGTAAATATGTCAACACTCTTCTCATCCAAACACCTTGACATGTTGCTCTTGTTTCTGCTACATACTCTACTTCTACTGAAGATAACGTGACAATGGGATGCTTCTTTGATGCCCATGAAACCACTCATGTTCCAAAGTGAAAATTATAGATGGATGTGCTTTTCCGATCATCTATACTTCCAGCACTGTCACTATCTATATAACCAATTAGTTTGAACTCATCTGAAATTTAATAAAGAATTCCATGATTTCTTATTCCATGTACATATATCAAAATTCTTTTTCTAACTTGCCAATGTGAATCTTTTGGATATTCCATGAACCTTGATATGAGGCCCACACCATACATGATATCACACCTTGTGGCTGTCAAATACATAAGACTTCCAACCAACTTTTTAAACAATGTTGGATCCACAAACGATCCTTCATACTCTTTCCTCAACTTCAAACCTACTGTAACTGGTGTTGGCACTGGCTTACAAGTCAACATGTTAAACCTTTTCAAAACGTCACTTGCATACTTTTCTTGTGAGATAAAAACTTCACCTTCTGATTTTTTAACTTCAATACCCAAAAAATAATGCATAAGACCAAGATTTGTCATCTCAAACTCCTTCATGGCTGATTTGAATGACTCTGTAGATAGATTTCTAGTAATGATCAAATCATCTACATTTAAACAAATAATTAAAATTTTACCTTTCTCATTTATCTCGGTGTATAAGGTAGGCTCATTGCTGCTCCTACTGAAACCATTCTCAATCAAATAAGAATCTATTATGTTGTACCAAGATCTAGGTGCTTGCTTGAGAGCATAGAGTGATTTCTTTAATCTGTATACTTTTCCTTCATGACCTTCAATCTCATAACCTTCTGGCTGATTTACATAAACTTCCTCTTCAATGAATCCATTTAAAAATACTGATTTAACATCCATATGATAAATAGGCCATTTGTTTTGAGCTGAAATTGCTAAAACCATTCTTACCGTGTCCAAATGTGTTACTGGTGCAAATGTTTCATTGTATTCAACTCCATATTGTTGTGTAAAACCTCTTGCAACCAGCCTTGCTTTGTGCTTCTATACTTTTCCATCAGCATTGTATTTTGTCTTGAGGACCCACTTGACTCCTATCACGTCCTTTCCTTTTGGAATATCCATCAGCTCCCATGTTTGATTCTTCTCTATAGCATTGATCTCATCATCCATGGCTTTTTCCCAAACTTTATTCTTTATAGCCTCTTCATAATATACTAGATCTACAGCTTGAGAAAGTAATGCAAAAAATTAAAATGAATTAGTTGTATCAACACTATAAATCTCACTTAGACTTCTTATTTTCCATTGCGTAGGAGTATCTGATGCAGGACTACCATTTGGTGATGGAGTAGCTTCTAGTGTTCCCTGTAGTGTCTCTTGCATGGCTGAAGATGACTGAAATCTTGGTGACCTCGCGACTATAGATGGAGGTGTAGCTTGTGCTACAACTTATGGTGCATGTCCAAGATTTGTAGATACAATACCTTGTTTCTCTAAAGTTTCATCTATCATATCATCATGCAGAATAGATGTTGCTATACTCATTGTTTTCTCTATACTTACATCCCATACTTCATTCTCAATAAACTATACATCCCTGCTGATCACAACCTTTCTAGTGACTATATTGTACAACTTGTATGCTTTTGTATTCTCTGAATACCAAAAAAAAAACACTTTTCTCCTTTGTTCTCTAACTTCTTCCTTAGCTCATCAGGTACATGTGCATACACTACACAACCAAAAACTCTGAAATGTGAAACATTGTGTTTCCTATTAGTCCATGCTTGTTGAGGAACCATGTTTGTAACAAGTTTCGTTGGACACCTGTTCAAAATATAAACAGAAGTTGCTACTTGCTTACTGCCCAACTACTCATTTGGAAGATGTTTTGCCTTCAACATGCTTCTCACCATATCCATGATGGTTCTATTTTTCCTCTCTTCCACACCATTGTGTTGTGGTGTATACCTGGTAGTAAACTGCTTGTGTATACCATGATATCTGCTAAAATTCATAAACTCATTAGAAATATACTCACCTCCTCTGTCCATTATGAGAACTTTGATGTAGTATCCACTTTACTTCTCTACTAATGCCTTGAACTCCTGAAATGTATCAAAGGCATCTAATTTATTTCTCAGAAAATAAACCCATGTCTTCCTTGTGTAATCATCAATGAATCTCATAAAATAAATACAACCTCCAATAGAAGTTGTTTGCATAGGTCCACATAAATCTGAATGTACAATATCAAGTGGTGCACTTGCTCTTCCTATTTTTCCAACTGGGAATGAATCTGTGTGTTGCTTTCCCAAAATACAACCTTCACATACCCTTTCTAGTTTCTGAATCAATGACAAACCTTTAACCATATTTTCCTATATAATAAATTCAAACATCCAAAATTCAAATGTCCATACCTTAGATGCCAAAGCCATGTTTCATCCTTCTTGACTGAATGAAAAGTTGATTGTGTTCCTTCAGCGTAGGACTCAACTATATTTATGCATGAATCAGCACAAGACTTGCTTGCTATAGCACAGACCTGATTTTCATTGGCGCAGGACTCATCTGTTTGAGAGCATGACTTAACAAAAGATTGATTTGGCTTAGCGTAGGACTTTACTGCAAACTGAGCTGCTACAAACAGATATGATTTCTTCTTTTTTCCAGGTTTCAAAATCAATGGAGACATCCTATTGCTACTCATCTTCACTTTTGCAATCAACTGAGTGTTAGGAGCTTTGTCCACAATCACACACTCATTTTCTTCCATATAGACTCGGTATCCTTTCTATACCAGTTGTCCAATACTCATAAGGTTATGTTTTAAACCTGCAACATAGTAAACATATTGCACACTTGTTTTCTCCCCCTGTCTTGTTAGAATACTAACCGTGCCTTTTCCTTTCACAGACATAATATTGTTATTTCCAAGAGTTACATCAGTCTTAACTGAATCATCCAAACTAGAAAACAAATCTAGATTACCTGTCATGTGATTACTGCAACCTGAATCTAAATACCATACATCACATGCACTCTTTTGACAATTACATTCAATAGGGGATAAAAAAGGTATTGCTTTGGCAATCCTTGTGCATGCAATAAACATAGGTTTAGAAATAGAACTTCCAACTTGATTTTGATTTTTCCTCTCCTGATCATATTGATTTTTCTTGCAATCATAAACATAGTGCCCATACTTCTTACAATAATGACACCGAACATGACACTTATCTTGTCTCTGACCATAACTCTATTCTTGATTCTGTCCTCTTCCACCTAAGTTTGATGAACAGCTGCCGCGTCCCCTAGATGGACTTCTTCCTCTGCCTCTTGGGCTGAAACTTCCTCTTCTTTTGCCACGACTACCTGCTGTCTGAGATGCAAAAGCATAATCTACACTTGCATGTGATCTATTCATCCTCTGTTCATGATTGATTAATGATGCATGCAACTCATCAATAGAAAACTGGCTCAGATCCTTAGTTTCTTCAATAGCAACAACTAAAGGATCAAATTTCATAGGCAAACTTCTAAGCAATTTTTCAATAATCCTTCTATCTTCAAGAGTCTCACCATGGGATTTGATTTGATTGACTAAGCCAACTACATAAGTAAAAAATGATTCTACAGAATCTGAATCTTTTATTGTTAAATTCTCAAAATCTCTAGGAAGTAACTGTAACTTGGAGGTTTTTACTTTCTCCTTACCTTGAAATGCAACTTGTAAAGTATCCCATGCAGTCCTTGGTTGACTAGCTGCTACCACTCTTGGAAGAATGCTTTCATGCATTTCCTGATGAATATAGAAAAGAGCTTTCCCATCCTTCTTTTATAACTCCTTCAAAATATCTTTCTCTGCTTGAGAAAGTGCAGTGTACACTGCTGCATTTGTGGGCTTTGTGTACCCATCTTCAATGATCTCCCACGCGTCTTAAGATCTAAATAGCACCTTCATGGTCAACAACTGGTATTCGTAATTCTTTCCATTAAATTGTGGCATCTGCATGCCAGATGTAGAAGCCATAACTTGCTACCAATTTAATAAGCTGCTGGAATAACCTCGCTCTGATACCAATTTGTAGAAAATTTGCAGTCTTATACAACAAACAACATAAAATAAATAAACATAATACTTAAATAAATTGCATAAACAAATGAATATTCGAACTAGCACTCTTATGCGTAATCTCCATTAATAAAACATTCATCATAGTTAGAGCTTCAGCTCTTTACAATCAAGTTGTGCGTGCAGCTGTGCGCTTTCAATGCACATCCTTCCTTGCTTGTGCAGATTTAACACCTTTGTGTGTGCATACAAAGCAATTACAATTGTTATTATTTAAATAGAATAACTCACCCACCAAAAAATCTTTAACTAAGAATTCTAAATGTAAACTCATGCTTTAAAATAGTTGCATGTTATGCATGAATTATAACAGATTTATTTGAATTAAATCTAATGATAAAAATAGGATAAAGCTAACTTAACTAAAGCAAACTAAAACAAGACTAAATCTAAAATTAGCTTTCCTAAAAAGCTACGGTTGGAATTAAATATGCAACACATGCATATTTCCAACATGAGTCAACCCTACAATTCTATATAAGCATAACGAGCCTAGATTTATGTAAAATAGTGAACCCAGGGAAAATGAATAGATCCATACTTTGCTAATAGCGGAAAGGTAAAGAATGGCCGATAGAATACAATTTTTCCCCCCAGCAAACAAAGGCATAGGCAATAATAAATCTCTAATCCACTAAGAATATATAAAGCTCAAATGGAAGAACATAAAGTAGATCGAGTAGGAAAAATGTAGAAATCAAATGATAATAATGAAAAAATATAGAGTTTTTGACAAACATACATGGCGGTTATAGTACCAGGAAAAAAAAATTCCAGCATTTTCCACTCACTTCTTCTAGAAACTGTTATCCAAAATTTACCCCCCAGGGTAAATTTTGATAACATGCATCAGAATATTCAAGTCCCAAGCACATTGATTGATTCAGAGCAAACATCATGTTTCTGAGGTTCCCTCAGATATTTTTCTAACTCCCCTGGCCAAAGAAGGAAGGAGCAAGCTCTGAGAAAATGCGAAAAATGGTTGCAGAAGGCAAGTAGGTTGATCCAGAAAAAATTGTGAAAATCGGCTAAGTCCTAGTCCTAGGAGCAATTGGGACATTTGGGACAAAAATGTGCGGATCGGCCGAAAAGCCTCCAGGCGGCCCAAATAGCATTTGGGACAATCGGGCCAGAAGTACGCAGTGGGCGCGAAAAGCCGATCCGGCCAAAGAAAAAAAAAAAAAAAATTGGCTAACTGCTGAGAGGGTCGCCTTTGGGACATTTGGGACAAATGGACGCGAACCGGCCGGTTCGCCCGAAATCAACACAAACAGTCCAAAACAAAGTGGGACAAGCGGGACAAATGGACGCGAACCGGCCGAACCGAGTGAAATGGGAACAAACAGTCCGAAGGCAACTGGGACATTTGGGACAAATGGACGCGAACCGGCCGGTTCGCCCGAAATCAGCACAAGGAGCAGTGTGCCAGCCAGGATAAAAGTACGCGAGGGACGCGTGGGACGCGAAAGCTCGAAATAGGTGAAGGTTCGGCTGGAACAAAAGTACGCGAGGGACACGCGGGACGCGAAAGCGTGAAATGGGTGAAGACAGAAGAGGAAAAGTCAATGTTTGACCTGTGAAACTTCAAACGGCCATAACTTTTGACTCCGAGCTCTGATTTTCACAAAATTGGACTTTCTGGAACGAGCACGATGTCCTCTACGCCACAAAAACTTGATTTATTATTTTTAACAAGGGTATATATATTAAATTAAGAGAAACATATTCGGCTCCAGTCAGTCAATGCTCATTCCCGTCAAATGACAGAAAACGCCTGCCAGACCCAAAATAGCTGCCCGCACTCAGAAGGCCATAACTTTTGTATTTCTCAACGAAATTGCACAAAATTGGTACCGTTGGAATCGTGGTTCCGAGCCCGATGCACAGAAATCAAGAAATTTCAGATTTGATCAGAAATTGATTGAGATTTTTAAGGAAACGTGGCTGGGTTTAGAACAATGTTTTATTTGGTAGCTGGGAGTGCAATTAAGAGGCATGGTCATCATTCTTTCTCTGCTGCAGCACATGGAACAGTATGGGGAGCCTTTTGTAAGTAATATACAATCATTTCACTCAATTTAATGCTTCTTACAGGTGGTTGAAGGACAGATTTCGGGATTTCAATTTTCCCTTCTCTTCTCCTTCTCATTTTTTCTATAAAATTGGAGTGTTGGGCTCATTGTAAAGGGGAGAGTTTTTGGGTAGAAAAGCTCTGTCAAAATTGCTTTGTGAAGCCAGTGTGTTGCAGGTCCTTGTAGTGGACTCCTTGCATGGTGATCCAGGCGCTTATCTTGTAATAGATTGAACTGTGCATACCAGGAAGTAATAAAATACAAATTTTGTGGATGTATCTTCCCCTGCTGTGTTTTCTTGCATTCTTCTTGCCCCTTTTATCTCTCTACAAGAATATTGTGTCTATTATTATGTTCTTGCAGGAATTCACTAACATTGTATATGCTTGGGAATAATTGTTGTGAATGCATTTTGCTAGATTATGGTGAACTGTCATCACCTCTTCTAGTGTGCAACTTTCCCTCTGTATTTCACACATTTGGAGATTACTCTGACACCCTCCTTTTCTGGTGTATCACCGCTTTAGTGTAGGCTTTCATTTTATGTATTCTCTCTCCCTGGTCCCTTGGAAGTTTAGATTAGAACAGTTAGCTTATCCTGCATTAGAGTAGATTTTGGCAGGTAGTTTAGGAGCAAGAACTAGCTTTCTCTGGAGGTCTGTCTCAAGTAGCAAGTCCAACAACTTGGACATAGTACCCATGTTATCCAATCACACTGTGAGTTCAAATACATGCACAGGGGTGCTGTGATTCGGTGATAACAGAAACTTTGTAAAGGAAAAATGCAAATGTAATAACTTTTAGGTTTTGTGCCCTTCTTGGTTGCATTTTACCAAGGTTAAATAATTTTGATCATGGTTAAGTTAAATTTCCCTTGACATGCATGTTGATTAATTTCCTTTGTTATCTTGAATGGCGGGGTTCATAAATTAGACCTTAGCCAAAGCCAATGAAGCTATAATTAGCCATGATGCATGTGCCTTCAAAAAGAAAAAACAAACTTAGTAAGGGATAAGACAAAAATAGGTCAATAAAACTTTGTATGGTCAAGGGACTAATTATTTCACCCTTTTGCTTAATAGGACAAAAATAGCCTTTTGGCTAATAATCAAAGGATTGTCTCCTTAACTTTTCTATTTTCAAGGATAACTTATTTTCTCCAAAATAAGTCTATACAGCTTTCAAAAAGGAGCATTGTGATGGGTAGTTGACCAAGTCAAAGGATCTTGGACCATGTTAAGAATAGATTGTGTAAGTCTTAATTTTAGCTTTTTGACAACAGGTAGCTTATTATTGTTAATTGTAAAAGGGGATTAAAATTGTGCATGTAACAAGCTAGTTTTTGACTTGATTCCTAAAAGCCAATGAGGGTATCTTTTAACTTGATTGCTTTTGGAGATTGGGAATTTTTATTTTTGGAAAGCTATTGAAAGAGCAGAGGGGGGCTTATTTTATTTCTGCAGACTTGTATGTAGAACTATTGTACTTGTGCATCTTTTGGATGAATAAAATTAGAAAATACTATTTTTCTTCCAATTTCAAGCTTAGTGCAGTGTTACAATAGATTAGAGTGTGTGTTTTAGTGAGTAATATTATACCTTTGCATGTTAATGATCTTACAACACCTCCATTAAGTTGTTTTCAATGTTTTATAAGTCACGTAAGTGTGTATCAATCCCTTTGTGACTGCAAGATCTGTCAAAAAAACAATTTTAATGAAGTTCACTAGTTCTTTTACCATTCATTGGGTATGTTATGGTATAAGTTATGTCCCAAAAATTCTTTCAAGCTAGGGTTTCAAGCACACAATGAGTTGTTTACCTTCGTAGGATTCGTTCATAAGACCTTGACTATGAAATAATAGATTTTTTAAAAAAACCTTCTAGATTCAATGTATAAACATCACTGAAATCCAAAAGGTCCCATGAAAATAACAATTCAGGGTGAGCATCAGAAGGTATAATTCGAGATGGAAATAGCTTTCTTCTTGACCTTGTTTCACCAAAAACATCATAACTTGAAATTATCATTACAAAATGACTCAAAAATTTTCTAAAACTTCAAGGACACCCTTGTTCATCATATCCAATGATCTTATTATCTCATTTTTTTCTCCATCTCTATAACCTATCTCAATTTAATAGCTACCCCTTAGGGTTTTACATTGTAAAAGCTATGGTCAGCAAACAACATCATAACTTAGCATGAAAACTATCAAAAATTCCCTAACATACTTAGTACATCATAAATAAACTTTCTACATGCATCCATGAGTTCATATAGCTCCTATTATCTCTCGAAAGTACACCCTATAGAGAGATGGTTGCAGGTTTTCTAAGCTTGCAAAATTTGATCTCTCTCTTTCGTAGATACAATGAAAATAGCTTAGGTCTGTCAGTATACCTATTTTGAGGTGATTCTCCGGTATCAAGGCCGGTTCCTTATTGATGTATCCTAATTTGATTCTGTGGTTTAAGGGTAAAAGATGACTATAAAATAATTATTACTAAGGTGATACACCAAATTTGTATGAGGGCTTTGACTGAGTATATGCAAAATTGATATGTGAAGGATTTTTGATGCACAAGCCAATAGTTTTCTACAGAATTTAAGGGAAAACACTTTGTTGTACTGAGGGAAAAATATCACAATAGCAATGATAAGTTAACACACACAATAAAATTATGTAGAAATACTGATGCTGTAGCAGGGTAAGATGATTGATCAGGGAATTTGCATTCACAAGACTAATACAAAAATACACAAGACTGTAAATAATTGGAAAGGAAAAAAATACTTCACACTCAGAGGGCAAAATTGGAAAAAAAATTCTTCAGTATCCTATATCCAAAAATTCCTCCAGTCGTTCCTTTTTTTCTTTGCAAAGGCACACAATATATAGCAAAAATAAAATTCAACCTCTTCCAAAAGATAGCCTAAGGCTTGTACTCGCCTATGCATTCTATTTTTATCCTTTATTTAATAATAGATAAAGGAATAAAAAAAGAGCATGTAATTACAAATAGGCATTATTAGCCTTAAATTAATACAATCAAAATGAAGTTGACTGTTCTATTTTTAAGAAGAGAAGGATGAGTAGCTTGTTAAAAATAAGATTGCTTACTAGGAAAGTCTCTCTCCATGAACATGCAACTCTGTCTTCTTCTCTATTATGTTCTATTGTGAAAGCATGCAACAATACTCATGTTCATGTAATGGCTTCATGTGGGGACCAACCCTTTGATATATGGATTGGTCTTGGAGAGTTTGGCCACCTTTGTGACCTACCAATAACCATGGTTTATATACATAAGGGGGCACTTTGTAAAATTCACCACACCATGCTGACCACCTTTTAATTATGCACGACCAATACTAATACTTGTTGGCTTTGAGTGTTTGAATAGTATATGATTAAAATATTTTCACCTTTTCGGTGATCATTGTGGGAGTGATTTGGTCGGCACTTGTAATTATTTTTGGAAGCATATTACATTAGTTTCAGACTTAAGTCAAATTTCAATGCTTATTTTGAGGAATGGGGGGCCCTTCTACACGGTGTGAGTAAACCTTGGCTATTTTTTCTAGTGGCATTTTGTACTCAACCAACTAGGGTTTCTGTCACTCTACACGTATATGTGTTGTTGAACTCTGATCGGCTTCGGTCTCGTAGTAACACCATTTGATCTCTATCCTTCGAATGGGACCTGCACCATTGCTATTGACTCCTTGCGTGGAATATATACCTTTTTAAAAATTTTAAGCCCATTACAGACGCGGACAAAATTTGAATTTAACTCTTCTACTTTGGGGCCTTAAAGGACAACAGGTTACTCAATCTCCCATCAAGGGGATTACGGGCCTATGGGGTTAATCGAAATTTTAACACATTGCAAAAGTTAAAAACTTTGAGAACCCAACCACTCCTCCATATCTGTGGAATTAATTTTTCCGTTTCTCCTGATATTAATCTTCCTTGGGAGGCTTGGGATTATGAGAAATGTTTGGAACTTTTGAGTTTGCATTTTAAAAGTTTATAAAATTAAAGAGGTGACTTCATTTCTCACTTCTACCGTGATGGTTGCCATGTGTACTCTTTTGGCTTCAGGTGCGGATGAAATTTTGACAATTATAAATTTTTCAAAATGACTAAGGTGATCGCCATACCTCTTGGACAACCTACATCAATTTTGGGGTGACCATTGTTGATCATTGATCTCTGTACTTATTTGATTTTTTGCAACCATTGATATCAAGAGATATTTAGGGTTCATATCAGGTCATAAAGCATATTGTTTTAACAACGGTTCGCATTGAAAAAACGAGCTGTGATCTTGGCCTTTGATCTGTTGTACTTGTCATTTTTATCATTGATCTTTTAACGTGGTTGAATTCTGATGATTATCTCTCGAGTTTGCATTGTAATATAAATTCCAAACCTAAACATCATTTAATTGGACTTCACTCTACTGGGTGAGCCCGCGTAAAAAAATTCAACCCGTCCAAAAGATAGCCTAAGGCTTGTACTCGCCATGCATTCTATTTTTATCCTTTATTTAATAATAGATAAAGGAATAAAAAAAGAGCATGTAATTACAATAGGCATTATTAGCCTTAAATTAATACAATCAAAATGAAGTGACTGTTCTATTTTTAAGAAGAGAAGGATGAGTAGCTTGTTAAAAATAAGATTGCTTACTAGGAAAGTCTCTCTCCATGAACATGCAACTCTGTCTTCTTCTCTATTATGTTCTATTGTGAAAGCATGCAACAATACTCATGTTCATGTAATGGCTTCATGTGGGGACCACCCTTTGATATATGGATTTGTCTTGAGAGTTTGGCCACCTTTGTGGACCTAACAAATTACCATGGTTTATATACATAAGGGGCACTTTGTAAAATTCACCACACCATGCTTGACCACCTTTTAATTATGCACGACCATATAATACTTGTTGGCTTTGATGTTTGAATAGTATATGATTAAAATATTTCACCTTTTCGGTGATCATTGTGGGAGTGATTTGGTCGGCACTTGTATTATTTGGAGCATATACTATAGTTTCAGACTTAAGTCAATATTTCAATGCTTATTTGATGGACATGGGGGTTGGCCCCTTCTACACGGTGAGTCAACCCTTGGCTATTTTTCAGTGGCATTTTAACTCAACCCAACTAGGGTTTCCTGTCCACTCACCACGTATATGTGTTTTTAACTCTGATCGGCTTTGGTCTCTTATTAACACCATTGATCTCTATCCTTTGATGGACCTGCACCATTGCTATTTGACTCCTTTGGTGGAATTTCATACCTTTTTAAAAATTTTAAGCCCTTTACAGACGCACGGACAAAATTTGGAATTCTAAACTCTTCTACTTTGGGCCTTAAAGGCAACAGTTACTCCAATCTCCCACTCAAGGGATTACGGGCCTATGGGGTAACTTGAAATTTTAACCACATTTGCATAAAGTCTCAAAACTTTGAGAAAACCCACCACTCCTCCAATACTATGTGGAATTAATTTTTTCCTTTTCTCCTGATATTTAATTTTTCCTTGTGGAGGCTTGGGCTTATGAGAAATGTTTGGAACTTTTGAATTTTGCATTTTAAAAGTTTTATAAAATTAAAGAGGGCTTGACTTCCATTTCTCTACTTCTACCGTGATGGTGCCATGTGTACTCTTTTTGGCTTTCAGGCTTGTGGATGAAATTTTGACAATTTATAAATTTTCAAAATTGACTAAGTTGATCGCCATACCTCTTGGACAACTTTTACATCAATTTTGGTGATCCATTTGTGATCATTGATCTCTGTACTTATTGATTTTCAACCATTGATATCCAAGAGATAATTTTAGGGTTTCTATCAGGTCATAAATGCATTTTAACCAAGGTTTGCATTGAAAACAGAGCTTGATCTTTGGCCTTTGATCTGTGTACTTGTCATTTTTTATCATTGATCTTTTAACTGTGGTTGAATTCTGCTGATTCATCTCTCGAGTTTGCATTGTAATATAAATTCAACCCTAAACATCATTTCATTTGGACTTTCACTCTATGGGTGAAGCCCTCGTAAAAAAAAATTTAACACCATTATTCTAAGCATTTGAGCTCGATTTAAAACATCTCAATGGCCTTTAAGCATCTGCATCTTCTCTTAGAGCTTTCAAACAAATATTTTGATAGGTTCTACCATTGTTAGATTTTTCAGAGCTTTGTTAGCTCATCCTTCATGAGATTGGGTATTTTTGGGCTTGTGTGCAAACCATTTTTAGGATCTTTGTTATTATTTTTCCACCATTTGTAATCTTATAGCTTGACTTCATTCTATTACTTTGATGGCTGCCATGGCTCAATTCATTGTTTTGAGCAAGATATTTCTCTTCTTCTTTCTAAGTAAATGAACTATTGGTTCTTAAGATCTTTACCATTTATCCTTGGCCACCATTGGATTTTTTATAGCTCAGCTTTGTCTTTAAAATGGTCTTTATGTGATGAACATCACTGTTCTTCGCCATTGTATTTACTTTTGAACCTGACCTCTTACATTAATCATTCTCTAAGCTGGGTTGGGTCTGCCATGGAAAGTGAATATGAAGCTCTTTGTATCTTTGATCCTTCATTCATGCTTTGGACTTAGAGATCGATTTAACCTGAATTTTATGACTCGTAAGTTCATTTCCCTCATGGGTATTTGGTTTTCTTAAGAAATGGATCATTTTTATTCTATAATTTAACCTTATGGCTCATTTTGGGGCTTTAACCTGTAGTCATGACTTGTAGATCTGTGTATCTCGTGCTCTGAGTATCATTTACTTCTATGATCTATGCTATATAACTTTCCAAAACATTACTTTTTAAAATATTTTGAACCTCAGATCCTTCTGGATAGGTATTGCTTCCATTTACACTTTCTTTCAAAACTAAGTTATGATATATGTAAAATCCTTTGTATTTAACATTCCAGTGTTGTTATTCTTCACCATACATTTCCTCTCTATCCAATTTTGATTTTTGTGACTGGAACTAGCCCATGGGAATAAGAAAAATACATGAATATCTCTTTTCTTCAATGGTATTGTTGTATATATCTTCCCCCCCGGGTAGATATAGACAAGCAGAAGAATATGGAAATCAGAGAAAATCAAAGCCCGATATTTATTGCGTCACCAACAGCCAATGGCGCAGGTAAGAAAATGTCAACACGATGAAATTCACGCCTTGGTGCAGGTAAGAGGCGCAGAATAGAAGGTTTCGGCACGAAAATGGATGCGCCCTTGGCGCAGGGTAAGAGGCACATGACAGAAGGTGTCGACACGGAAAATGGATGTACCCTTGGCACAGGTAAGAGGCACACGATAGAAGGTGTCGACACGAAAAATGGATGCACCCTTAGCGCAAGTAAGAGGCACACGACAGAAGGTGTCGACACGAAAATGGATGCACCCTTGGCGCAGGTAAGAGGTGCATGACAGAAGGGTGTCAACACAAAAATGGATGCACCCTTGGCACAGGTAATAGGAGCATGATAGAAGATGTTGAAATGAAAATGGATGTGCCCTTGGTGCAGGTAAGGGGGCACACAATAGAAGGTGTTGACACGAAAAATGGATGAGCCCTTGGCGCAGGTAATGAGGGTGTCAACATGGCAGAAGTCGTGCCCTGGCGCACATAAAGGGTACATGACACAGAATGTTGACATGACAAAATTCATGCCTTAGTGCACATAAGGGTATGTCAACATGAATATGGTATGTGTCTATGGCGCACCTTCAAGAGGCGCAACATTCTGAGCACTGACAGGAAGCAGACCCTGACCCAGATATTCAGACAGGCCATTAACTTTTCACAGGGAGCTCGGATTCACGCAAGGTTGTACTTTTTGGAAATATTACGAGGTCCTCTATCCAACTATGATTAGATATCTTTAATTGAGTGGGAATAAGTTCTTAAAAATGCAAAATATAGTTTGCCACTTTTTTAGGTTTGCTAGAGTTCTCACCTACCACCATAATGAGATGAATTAAATGCAACTTGGAGGTGGTTGGGGTAGATTTTCATTTCCTCTCTCTTCCCTCTCTCATTCTTCCTATAAATTGTAAGGAGGGGCTTATTTCTAAAGGTTGAAAATTATTGTTTTTCCCCTCTGTTCTTCTCTTTGGCAGGTGAATTTGTGGAGTTCAAACCTCCCATTTAAAACTGTAATGCAACTTTGCCTCTTGGCATTTTGTAGTGTATTGTATAAATCTTGGAGCAAATAATGCATGTATGTGGATGATTCTCAACCCTCTCTGTGTTCATTTTGAATCCTCCTGATATTTCACTGTAAATTTTGTTATCTGTACATAATCTTGCATTTCACATTTTAATAGCTCTGTGTTTATTGGCAAGATAGGTGTTCTTCATTCCTCGGTGCATCACCTTTGTTACTTTAGGTTTATTTTTATGCATCTTCTTACCCTATCTCCTTGGCAAGTTAGATTAGGTTTTTGAGTAAAACCCTCTACATTTTTATGTGTGCATCTGAATAGAGGAATAGGAACCAGCCTTCATTCTGGAGAGCTTTTTCTGATTTCGCAAGGTCCCACACTTGGGAAAAGCTTCCATGTTATGCAATCGCACTGAGAGTCTCAACCAATCGAGTTAAAGACATTCAGGGTGTGCTGTGATTTGCACCATCAATAGTTTTGGCACACCCGGTGGGATGAAGAGGTCATTCCATAGATTTGAAGGAATTTTCAAAAAAATTAGACTAAAAGTTGCAGGTTTTACAATTTCAAATTTCTCACCTTCCAGGCTGAAATTTGAAATCGATTTTCAAGGACTTAACTTGCTCGAAACAAAGTCAAAATTTCACCCAGTAGATAGATCGGGGGGATAATCTTGAAAAGGGTATTCTTAGTTTTTTGAGATTTTGACTTTCAAAATTTCACGAGTTTTTAGTATTTTGGATTTCAGGATTTCGGAAGTCTAGACATTTTTGGGTTTTCGGGAGTGTCATTCCAAATCAAATTCCAAACCCTAAAATCTCAAAAATACAGGTTCTTTCAAAATTTTGAGTTTAAATATTGTCAAGTTTGGTGTGTAACTTGGCATATATAGCATTTTCAGGCTCATTATCTAACACATCTGGCGACTTCCGAAGGGGATAGAATTCAGTGGTTTAGTAGTAAAAGTTGCCCCAGGCATATGAGAAGAATTTGAACCAAGTCTGATACTCGAGAAGAGGGGCTATTTGTCCACTTACAACTATCACCAGGGAAAGGAAGGAGAGGAAGAAGACCACAAAGGTCACCATCTCCACCAACTAGACTTTGTCTACACCTCTACCTGGTAGACCTTTTCTCACATCAACAAGAGGTCTTCAGGCCAATCATAATGGCACATCTACCACCGAATCCCTTTGTCAATTTCACTGGCAGCAGCCCACTTGCCCTCAATACACAGAATCCAGTTCTAATTGCAGCATTGAAGAACTTTCCAATTTTTCACTGGAGAAAATCATACCACTCCTAGTGATCATGTCAAAGACATCGCCAACATTTGTGCAATCCATGAGATAAATGAAATGGATGTTGCTATCAAATTACTAGCATCTTCATTCAAAGGGAAGGCATTGCAATGGTTTAGGAGCCTTGGAACTGGTTCTATCACAAAATTGGAATCAGTTATGCATAGTTCTCCATGAGTAGTTTGGAGAAAAGGGAGACAATTTGTCTCTACTAGAACAATTAAACAACTATCAAGAGAGATCCCAACGAGTAGCTGACTGACTTCAACTTCATATTTCAAAGGTCTTGGGATAGGATTCCAGTGGCTGTTAGGCCAATAGCTGAAGGTGCTTTTCTATATTACCTTAAAGCTTTGAATTCTGATATTTTCTATGTTAATTCAATCTATGGGAGGCACAACCTTACCTACTGCTTATAACATTGTCATTAGGGCTGAAAACTATCTTATTCAAGCTGGTTAAACTGGCTCCTAGGCCTCCCATGCCCTTGTATCCAAAATTTAGAAAATCCAAGCACTAATCAAGCACCCACTTTGGCTCCTATTCCCACTACCTAGAAATCAAAGTTTAAATGAAACTTCTACTTCATCCTCTAGTGCTTAAAATGAACTCCAAGAGGTTATGAAACAATTGCAAGAACCTTGGAAATGAGCTGGTGACTATCAAAAGACAACAAGCTCAAAGTGCTAGACCATATCAGCCTCAAGCGCAGTACCAGGCTAGGCCCCCATACCAATAAAATAGGTCACCAGCTCAGGCTGCAAATCAAAATCAAAGCCAAGTAAGGCCTCCCCACCAATAGACCATTTCAGCCCTATAGCCCCCAATGTTGCATCTGCTTCTAAAGCATTAGTGTCAGTGAAAAACAATATAGCTCAAGACTACAATTGGTGTTTCCCATGTAATGAACCTCACAACCAATCTATGTGCTTCAATGGTGCTTTGAACCAAGCCTTGATGGTGATAAACTACTGGCGTTGAGGGTGAAGTGAGTCAAGAAAAAAATCAGCAACAAGGGACATCTCAGCAAAACACAGCTCCAAATGATACCACACTTGTGAATTTGGCAAGCTGAGGATTTTTGTGGCATGAATCAATACAATTTCTCAGAGTGTAGAAGCTAACACAAGATCAAAGAAGAGGAATATTGGTGAAGGGCAGTCATTGACTCCAAGTGATCTACAACCTTCCATCACTCCACAAGGTGTTGGTAAGCAAAATATAGCAGCTCCAAACACGCAAGGACAGCCCAAACCACCTTCTAAGCCAGCTCAAATACCAGCTGTTGCTGCCCATGCACAAGAAAGGAATGTGCAGCCTAAAGGATAGCAAAGAGATCTTTCATCCCCATTTAGCATCATTGATTAAATGAATAAGACAAACGTGAATATATCAATGTGGGAATCTTTATCCATCCCATGCCAAAGAGATCTTCTACAAGCCTTCCATGAAGAATTTGTCAACTTCAAACCAGCAGGCCCATATACAAGAGAAGGTTCTCACAAATGCTAACTCAGACCTGAAGGGAATCATGGAGGGACAACAAGGTAAAGTTTTGAAACCCCCTCCATTCTATGTTTTATTAATCATCAGGCAATAAATTAGTACATAATTACATGATTGATTATGGGGCAAATAGTTCTGTCATGCCCCAAGCAAATAGCTGATTAGCTAGGTCTCCAATATGAATTCATATCAAAAGGAGGTAGTGCAATTGGATGGGACAGCAGTAGAAACCGGTGGGAGTAATTAAAATTTTGAATCTTACCTTGCATACATGCCCCAATGTTACCATTTTACAAGATGTGTCAGTGATAGATTTGCCACCACTCTTTGCCCTATGCTTATCAAGGGATTTCACAGCCAAAATTGGAGGCTACTTATCTGCTTAATTGGTCACACATGTTGTTCCGAACAAGCTATGGTACTAAGGTCACAATCAGATCCAAAACAATTGCAAACTTTCATATTGAGCCTCATACTCCAAGCCAAATCAATGCCAACTGTTCAAAATTTGATCAAGAAGATTATCCAAGCACAGATGAAGCTGACACCAAAGTTGGAAGCATCCCATATTTGACTCTTGATGAATGGGTGAGACAAGGTACATGTTTTTAATCCCTACCAAGAAATAGAAGAATCTGAGCTAGGATTCTATTGCATACATGAAGAAAACCAGCCTATTCCTAGCATCACCAAACCAGACCATAAGAATGACAATGAGGTATGGCAGTTTTTTTTTATGGATCAAGGGGTAGGCAAGGTGCAGGAGGAGGAGCTATGTTTGTTTCACCTCAAGGCATCAAATATTATTCAGCTTTCTGTTTCAAGTTTTCCTGTTCAAACAACACGGCTGAATATGAAGCATTGATTCATGGACTTCATAGGGCCAGGAAAAAGGGCATAAAGAATTTACAGGTGTTTGGAGATAGTGAGCTAATCGTCAATCAAGTTAAGGGACAACATGCTACAAAGAATGACCTACTGAAGAACTACAAGAATAGGGTATGGGACCTCATTGAGGATTTCGAAGCTTTCAACATCATGTCCATACCCAGGAAGAAAAATGAAGCCGCGGATAGGCTCGCGACAGTTGGAGCAACGTTTGATGTGGTTGAAAACATCAGAAGGGAAAAAACACAAGCACATATCCATGTGATTGGGAGGCCAGCAGTTCCAGATAATAACACAAGTTGGTAGGTGTTTGAGAACGATCAACAGATCATCAATTTATTACAAGAAGAGGCTGAATTCTTAGCTAGGAATCAAGACAGATTAGAGCAATAGTATGGGGATAAAGTAGTGTAGTTGCGGACAAACAATCTTCCTAAGGGTTTAGTAACATTAGAGTCTATCTTCAACCCTAACGACCAGTTTCGTAAGGAAAAGGCTAACATACAGGTCAAGAGAGAAGATTCAAAGCCAATTCTGGTTGGGGAAGGCAAAACACTTCAAATTGGCAAAGTGGCCACTGAGCAGGAGAAATCAGATTTCATACAACTTTGCCAAGAATTTCTAGATGCCTTCGCTTGGAGCTATGAAGACTTGAGAGGTTTCAATCTGAAGTTGGCACAACATACCATAGAGTTGGATCCAGATGCTAAACCCATCAGGCAGAAGCAGAGACCAGTCAACCCTCACATTGAGTCTCTAATGAAGAAAGAGATAAATAAGTTAATAGAGGCAAGAATTATATTCCTGATCAAGCACTCAAGCTAGGTTGCAAACTTGGTTCCGGTCAGGAAGAAGAGCCGAGAAATCAGGCTGTGTGTAGACTTCTGAGACCTCAACAGGGCATCTCTTAAAGACCATTACCCACTTCTTTCAATGGAACAAATATTGCAAGTGGTATCTGGTTCAGAGAGATTCTCTCTCCTAGATAGCTATTCGGGGTATAATCAGATAATAGTGAAAGAAGATGACCAGTTCAAGACGGATTTCACCACCAAATGGGGTACCTATGCCTACAAGAAGATTCCATTTGGGCTATCAAATGCTGGAGCCACTTTCCAAAGGGCAATGGATATGGCATTCAAGGGGTTGATCAATGAAATAGTTCTGATATATCTTGATGACATCACTATATTCTCCAAAAATGTAGTGGATTACCTCTTTCATTTGAGGTAAGTGTTTCAGAGGTGTAGAAGATTTGGGGTATCATTAAATCCCAAAAAATGCATATTCTTGGCTCACGAGGGAAAAATTCTAGGCCACATTGTTTCAAAGGAGGGGTTGACGATTGACCCAGAAAGAGTTGAAGCAATTTGAGCATTGCCATTACCAAGTCACAAGAAGGCTCTTCAAAGCTTCTTGGGAAGGATCAATTTTTTCCACAGGTTTGTTCCAAACTTTACAGCTCTCATAAAGCCAATAACGCTGATGTTGAAGAAGAGCATGGCATTTAAGTGGACAACTGAAGGCAAGGCAAGTTTTGAGGCAATAAAAGAGGCTATATCTCAAGCTCTGACTCTCGTCAATCCAAACTTCTCCAAGGATTTCATGTTATATGCCTTCGGTGGTGGAGACACAATTTCTGCAATCCTGGTTCAGCAAAACAAAGAGGGATTAGAACAACCAGTTGCTTTCTTTAGTCAAGGTCTAGAGGAATACAAAACAAGGTACTCATTCATTAAAAAGCATGTCCTTGCAGTAATCAGGAGCTTAAAGAAATTCAAGCACCTAGTCTCAAACAACAAGATCCAGTTGTTGGTCTCTCATGTGGGAGTCAAGAACTTCCTTTTAAGCAATGATCTAAATGAGAAACGTGCAGGATGGATCACTGGTGTCATGGAATATGACATCAAAATTAAGGTCACTAAGCTGGTCCATGGAAAGGGATTATGTGAACAACTAGCTTTGAGTCGGAAAGTTGAAGCGGGTGATGAAAAAGAAACTGTCTTAGTACTACAGGACGGTCAAGAACATTAAAATGATGACGTACCTGCTCCTTGTTGGACTCAAAATATGATACACTTCCTACAGACAGGCCCATGCCCTCCAGAAATGAGCAAAGCAAAGAGGAGATACTTCAGATTATAAGCCATTCCATATGTGCTTGTTGATGGTGTTTTGTTTAAAAAAGACATCAATGGAGTTCTATTGAGATGCATTGGGATAGGTCAAATTGAGAGGGTGTTACGATATTTTCACGATGGAGATTTCGGAGGACATTTCACCCCATGGGTAACAGCTCTCAAGATAATGAAGGCAGGATATTATTGGCCCACATTGTTCAGTGACTGCTATACATGGATAAGAAAGTGCAAGAAGTGTGCAATCTTCACAGGAAAAGAAAGACTAGTAGCACTTCCATTGCACCCAATTTTGGTTGACCAAGCATTTATGCAATGGGGATTGGACTTCATCGGGGTCATCAATCCAAACTCAAGCCAAGGCCACAATTGGATTCTCATGGCAACGGACTATTTCATCAAGTGGACCAAAGCAGTAGTGCTCAAAGAAGCAAATGAGTCTAGCATACTAGACTTTTATGAAGGAATAGTGACCAGGTTCGGTGTGCCAGCCACTATCATATCAGACAATGCATTGGCATTCATAGGCTCCAAGATTACAGAATGGGTTGTCAAGAATGGAATCTATTTGAGCACCTCTTCAAATTATTACCCACAGGGTAATGGACAGGCAGAGTCCACGAACAAGAATTTGCTAAGGATCATCAGAAGGACTCTGGATGAAAACCAAAGGACATGGCATACCAAGCTAAGATCAGCATTGTGGGCTGACAGAATAACTCCAAAGAGGTCTACTGGTAATTCTCCCTACAAGCTGGTCTATGAGAAAGAGGCAGTAATGCCTATATCATTAGAATTGCCAACATTGGAGCTCATGAAGCAGTTGGAGTTGTCTGACTTCGAACCAATGGAGGCCAGGTATGCAGAGTTGATGGAATTGGAGGAAATTAGAGAACATGCAGTTCAAACAATTGAGAAGGATCAGGCCTTAGTAAAAAGATGGTTCGATAAGAAAGCAAGAGCAAGGACCTTCCAGGAAGGGGACCTAGTTCTGAAATGGGATGCAGATCGGGCAAAACCAGGAAGGCATTCCAAGTTTGATGCCATTTGGAGTGGCCCCTATATGGTCACAAGATGTAAGAATAGCAATGCCTTCCAATTGTCTACATTGGACAGAGAAGAACTCCCGATTCCGGTTAACAGAATCTATCTTAAACATTGCTACTGAAAAGAAAAGGTTTACCCTTGTAAATATTAGCCTAGATTTTAATTCCTCTAAGTGCGTATGCACATTGTCTTGTTATAGTTAGGTTTCATTTTCCCTAAGTGCTTCGGCACAGGTTTTGTTCCTCTCAGGTTGAATTTCTACAGTTCAGCGTGCTCTCGAAGAAGGAGTTGTGATACCAGGCTCGGGATCAGAGATCAAGTTGGTTTCAGGTTATTACTTATGACTCCATGCCCAATGGATTGCTAAAAGGCCACTGATCTTCTAACTAGTAGGTAGGTGATCCTGTTGAGTCGCCAAATTTTTGTATATATCTTTTCCCCCCGGTAGATATAGACAAGCAGAAGAATATGGAAATCAGAGAAAATCAAAGCCCGATATTTATTGTGTCACCAACAGCCCATGGTGCAGGTAAGAAAATGTCGACACGAAGAAATTCGCGCCATGGTGCAGGTAAGAGGTGCACGACAGAAGGTGTCGACATGAAAATGGATGCACCCTTGGCGCAGGTAAGAGGCGCACGACAAAAGGTGTCGACACGAAAATAGATGCGTCCTTGGCACAGGTAAGAGGCGCACGAAAGAAGGTGTTGACATGAAAATGTATGTGCCCTTGGCACAGGTAAGAGGCACACGACAGAAGGTGTTGACATGAAAATGGATGTGCCCTTGGTGCAGGTAAGAGGCGCATGACAAAAGGTGTCGACATGAAAATGGATGCGCCCTTGGCGCAGGTAAGAGGCGCACGACAGAAGGTGTCGACACAAAAATGGATGTGCCCTTGGCGTAGGTAAGAGGCACATGATAGAAGGTGTCAACACAAAAATGGATGCGCCCTTGGCACAGGTAAGAGGTGCACGATAGAAGGTGTTGACATGAAAATGGATGCGCCCTTGGCGTAGGTAAGAGGGTGTCAACATGGCAGAAGTCACGCCTTGGCGCATGTAAAGGGCGCATGACACAGAATGTCGACATGAAAAAATTCATGCCTTGGCACACGTAAGGGTATGTCGACATGAATATGGATGCACCTATGGCACACCTTCAGGAGGTGCAACATTCTGAGCACTGACAGGAAGTAAACCCTGACCCAGATATTCAGATGGCCATAACTTTTCACAAGGAGCTCAGATTCACGCAAGGTTGGACTTTTTGGAAAGCTTACGAGGTCCTCTGTCTAAATACAACTGGATATCTTTAATTGGGTGGGAACAAGTTCTTAAAAATTCAAAATGTAGTTCACCACTTTTTAGGTTTGCTAGAGTTCTCACCTACCACCATAATGAGATAAATTAAATGCAACCTGGAGGTGGTCGGGGTAGATTTGGATTTCCTCTCTCTTCCCTCTCTCATTCTTCCTATAAATTATAAGGAGGGGCTTCTTTCTAAAGGTTGTACATTCTTGTTTTTCCCCTCCCTTCTTCTCTTTGGCAGGTGAATTTGTGGAGTTCAAACCTCCCATCTAAAACTGTAATGTAACTTTGCCTCTTGGCATTTTGTAGTGTGTTGTATCAATCTTTGGAGTAAATAATACATGTCTGTGGATGATTCTCAACCCTCTCTATGTTCATTTGCATCCTCTTGATCTTTCACTGCAAATCTAGTTATCTGTGTATGATCTTGCATTGCCTTTTAATGGTCTGTGTTTATTGGCAAAACAGGTGTTCTTCATTCCTCGGTGCATCACCTTTGTTAGTTTAGGTTTATTTTTATGCATCTTCTTACCCTGTCTCCTTGGCAAGTTAGTTTAGGTTTTGAGTAAACCCTCTGCATTTTTATGTGTGCATCTGAACAGAGGAATAGGAACCGGCCTTCATCCGGAGAGCTTTTCCGATTTTGCAAGGTCCCACACTTGGGAAAAGCTCCATGTTATACAATCGCACTGAGAGTCTCAACCCATCGAGTTGTAGAAATTTAGGGGTGCTGTGATTTGCATCAACAGGTACTAAGTTATATGTCTCGTTCAATCACTTTTGAGGATTTCCACATTGCATTCTAATAATATTTAGTGAAGTTTTCAAATTTGGGGTTGACATCTCAAGCTTTATTCATAACTGAATTCTATATAATCTACGTTGTCCTCCTTAGTTATGCTTATTGACCTCATGTAAGTTTCCAAGGTTTGAATGATGTTGATAAAATCTATAAATGAAGTGGTTTCTTTTACATATCTTCCTTCAGTTCACTTTTGAAATGCCTATTTGTAACTTGTAGTTGCACTTATACTCTTTGGTACCTGGAGTAATTTTAAGCAATTCTTGAACTATTTTGATGCCATTATCTAGCATAAACCTTGATTCAGATACTTTGTTTTGTTACTTTTATTGCATTTCTTTGATTTCAACTTGATATAGATATTGGAAAACTTGTAAATATCCATTTTACATGGGTAAGCATTGTCAAAATTTCCCATAATTCCTTTTGTTTGACTGAAATCTAGAAAATGTACCTTGTCTGCAAGCATATTCTTTGTTCTATAGTATTGTGATCCTCCTCCATTTGTAGGTTATATCTAAGTTTCAGTTACATTGGTCTTATTTTTTAGCATGTATATGATTCTTTCTTCTTGACTGCAACCTGCACATGTACACTTAAGAAAATAGTTAGAAAATATTTAGGCTTTTTGATCTCTCTTGTGTCCATGTTCCTTATTCTCTTTTCTATTTCTGCTTTCTAAGTGAGCTATGCAATCTTATCTTTGAGAAAGCTATATCTCTTATTACTTAGAGATCCCTATGCATGAATTAGAACAATGTGGGAATATGGATTAACCCTGAGCTCTTTATTGATGGTTCTTATCTTTTCACTTTTCTGGTACCATGCTTTGGATTATGGAGATGAAGATGAAACAAGCTAGGCAAGAGATGCTCTACACAAAGAAGAATATCCCAAGGCAATGATGGGTTCAGTCATACTCCTTTACTTTCTCTTTCATGCATTTTTACCTCTTACTTTAGTAGATGTACTTTACTTTTCAGTCACATCCCATGGCTTATGTGGGAAACATTTGACCTTCCTTGTGAATAAAAAATTGAATTCTGAAAATGAGTTGTATATTTCTTCTTGCATTTCAACTTTCTGTATGGATTGTATGATGAACTAAACAACTTAGTCATTTAATTGAATGTCTTAATCATGAAGGAAAGAAAATCAATGAGAACCTGTAACATTCAGTAACGAACTCTGATTTTTGTAGTTTGTACTTATGTTTGTTGTCCCAAAACTCAACACTTCACTTCCTCTATAATTTTGTGTCTTCATCGAGAAAACACATATGTCCTTCATGGCATTTGTGTTCTTTTGCTGAAGGTATCATGAAATTATAGACTATGTCATCTATTATGTTTTGTAACAACACACATAACTATAGATTTCACTTAATCATTAATTAATTCAGTAGTAACTAATAACATTAGAACTACCTTAGCTTAGGTATACTTCACCCATGACTTTCATCATAATGATGAAGTTTGGAGTTACCCATTTTTGCACAAGTGCAAAAATTGTAAACATTTCTGGCGATCCTATAGGGAAAGCTGCCTACTAGCTCAAAGACTAGTGCCTTGCTTTTGTCCATTGGGCATGAATTCCAAAGCATATAACCAAAATCTACCTTTTTGAAAGGTCCAACCCTTTCCAAAAGAATCTAAAACTGGGAAAGGATCTGGTAAATCAGATCACATGCATGAATGCACTTATTGAATTGAAAAACAATGCAATGTGTAGGAATTGTTCTTATTGAAAGGAAATCCTAATCTAACATACTCTAACTAGCACCAACTGAGGCTAAACAAAACCTGAAATAGGAAGTGAAAAGTATCTTCCCTTTCTCCAAAACCGAGGCCATGAATTCATCTCTAGAAACCAGCAAAGTGACATAGCTAGGAATGAGACATGTACCTTTATTTTTCTCATCAAATCAGTCCATGAAGTGGGATGCACCTCTATCTGATCTGTAATCTGTTCTGACATGATTTAAGGCTTTATATTGAGAACAGATGACTCACTTCGTGCTCCAAGGCAAGCATGAAATCTGGAAATATTGTAGTTGGGTGAGAATTAGACAAATACCAGATAGGACAAGGCCTCTTTGTAGAAAAATTGTTGACAGCTACAATGAGTTCTTTCTGAAGCTGTCCTGTTTTGTGTTTTCCAATTGCTGTAACTCATCTTGAAACTGTCTTGAGACCTACTTTTGTTCTGTAAGTTGTTTTTCAATGACTATTGTAAGTGACCTTTCAACTCTTTTGTCAAATGATTCTGAATTCTTCAAATCATCTATGCAATCTAAAAACTCAAGTTCCTCCTCTTCTTCTTCACATGCACTATCCAGATACATGGTACAGTCAAAAAACTGAAGATCGTGTTGTTCATTTTCATAGGTACTTATATGAAGTAGTTGTTATGAATTAGCCTTTTGCACATTCTAAAACTAATCTGAACATACTTCGGCTCCTTCAAACTGTTGTACCAAAACTGATCTTCCATCTTGATCATTCTGGTTTGACACATAATTCGTAAGATCAAAATTGTCTGGTTTTTCTATACAAGATATGATTTGAGCAGCATGTTGTTCTGAGACATTCTTCTCCCAAAATGGTTCTTCCAGCATGGGAAAATAAAAATCTATATTTAATAGCATCTCTCCCTCCTTTTCAAGTACAAGAGGGACTTTATCCACCAGAGGCTCTTTGAATGCTAAAACTAAAAAATCAGTTAGTTCTATAGGTTGCTTTTCACCTATGCAGTTTTCCAAGCCTGACAAGAAATTATCAACCTCAAGCTGTAAATCTAAAACACAATTTCCTTGAATTTCAACCTCCTTTTCATTTAAAATTGATCTATACTCTTCTGATATGGTTGTAAGCTGCGTGAGTATGGTGCCTTCATGCACACTACACTCAAAATATACAGATTGTAGATCATCTCCCAAACACTCTTGATCTGCTAGAAAAATAGGTTGCACCTCTTGTATGGTTCTTTTTCCAATTCTGGAATAAAATCAAACTGAAATTTTGATGTCCATCCATGTAAGTTCTACAAGAACTCCATCCTGTCTTTGTCTTCTGATAGTTGCCCCTTCTGCTTGATCTTTTGATTCTCTATTTCCTGAACTGGAAGTATGGGTAAAGAAGGAGTGGGCTTAGTTTCAGATTCAACTGGAAATTTTTGGACAAGAGGTTGGGAAATAAGATCTGTATTTTAGAACATCTTCTGAACGCCAACTTGGACACTTAATTTTGACTTCATTATGTGATTGTGGGGTAGAAAAAGTAGGAATTGCAGCAGCTTGATAGTTAGGAAATTGAGGAATAGGCTGCATTGGCTAGCAAGGAGAATTTATAGGCACTAAATTTGTATAGGGAAGGTAAGCAGGAATATCCCATTGACAAGGTTCCCTTTCCTGACACTTATCACTTTTTGTTGCTGTCGATTTCTCAATTTGTTCCTTGATAGCTAAATATTGTTACTTCAAACTATTAAACTCAATTATAAGATCTCTGCACCTTTCATACTCAGCATAACCCTCTGCATAACTTTGACCTTGAACAGCATAACCCTCATATTGGTAATCATTTTCATATACAGGGTTTGGGTTATAAGGGTATTCATTCTGATAAGGGTTATAAAACTGATCTGAAGGAGAAGGTGGGTAAAAGGATTGATGGTTTGGCTGATAATATTGCTGAAAGTGAGGATTCATGGTTGCAGGGCCTCATAAAATACTAAACTATGAAAATAGGTCTACTATTCACAAAACAACTGATAACAGCAAAAAAACAGATCTGATTTTCTTGAAAAATACCTGAAGACCTTAGCTGAAAAATTTAATACTTGTTGAAAAGTGTTGTACTAATCTGGAATCAGATTTACGGAGTCTCCAGATGAATTCTGCTTCGCATCTTGAATCTTTAGAATGCATCAATAGTAGTTCTTTTCAAAACTGATATGCATGGTGTTTGATATGTTTGAATGATGAAACACCTCTAAAAGTGAAACTTTTAGTTGTGTTAGTGTCCCACCGGGTGTGCCAAAAACTGTTATCTCCTGAAAGTTCACCCTGTAGAGAGATGGCTGCAGGTTTTCTAAGCTTGCAAAATTTGATCTCTCTTTTTCGTAGATATAATGGAAACACCTCAAGTCTATGGGTATACCTATTTTGAGGTGAGTCTCTGAGTATCAAGGCCGGTTCCTTGTTGATGTATCCTAAATTGATTTTGGGGTTTAGGGGTAAAAGATGACTATAAAATAATTATAACTAAGGTGATACACCAAATTTGTATGAGGGCTTTGACTGAGTATATGCACAATTGATATGTGAAGGATTTTTGATGCACGAGCCAACAGTTTTCTACAGAATTTAAGGGAAAAACACTTTGTTGTATTGAGGGAAAAATATCACAACAACATTGATAAGTTAACATGCACATTAAAATTATGTAGAAAATACTGAATTTACAACAGGGTAAGATGATTAATCAGGGAATTTATATTCACAAGACTAATAGAAACATACACAAGACTGCAAATAATTGGAAAGGCAGAAAATACTTCACACTCAGAAGGAAAAACTGGCAAAATTGCCTCAATACTCCTATATCCAAAAAGTCCTCCAGTAGTTCTCTTTGTGCTTTGCAAAGGCACACAATATATAGCAAAAATAAAATTCACCCTCTTCCTAAAGATAGCCTAAGGCTTGTACTCGCCCATGCATTCTATTTTTATCCTTTATTTAATAATAGATAAAGGAATAAAAATAGAGCATGCAATTACAAATAGGCATTATTAGCCTTAATTACAATAAAGTCAAACTGAAGTTGACTATTCTATTTTTAAGAAGAGAAGGATGAATAACTTGCTAAAAATAAGATTGCTTGCTAGGCAAGTTTCTCTCCATGAACATGCAACTTTGTCTTCTTCTCTATTATGTCATGTTGTGAAGGCATGCAAAAATACTCTTGTGCATGTGATAGCTTCATGTGGGGACCACCCTTTGATATATGGATTTGTCTTGAGAGTTTGGCCACCTTTGTGGACCTAATGCATTACCATGGTTTAGATACATAAGGGGCACTTTGTAAAAGTCACCACACCATGCTCGACCACCTTTTGATTATGCACGACCATATAATACTTGTCGGCTTTGATGTTTGAATAGTATATGATTAAAATATTTCACCTTTTCGGTGATCATTGTGGGAATGATTTGGTCAACACTTGTATTATTTGGAGCATATACTATAGTTTCGGACTTAAGTCAATATTGCAATGATTATTTGATGGACACATGGGCTGGCCCCTTCTGCACGATGAGTCAACCCTTGGCTATTTGTCAGTGGCATTTTAACTCAACCCAAACTAGGGTTTCCTGTCCACTCGCCACGTATATGCGTTTTTAAACTCTGGTCGGGTTTGGTCTTTTATCAACACCGTTGATCTCTATCCTTGATGGACCTGCACCGTTGATCTTTGACTCCTTTGGAGAGACTTTCAGACCTTTTTGAAGTTTTTAAGCCCTTTGCGGACCTGCAGGCAAAATTTGGCATTTTAAACTCTTCCGCTTTGGGCCTTAAAGGCAACATTTACTCTGATCTCCCGCTCAGGAGATTGCAGGCCTACGGGGTAACTTGAAATTTTAACCCTTTTTGCGAATAAAGTCTCAAAATTTGAGAAAACCTGCCACTCGCCAATGATTCTATGTGGAATCAATTTTTGACTTTTCTCCTAATATTGACTTTCTCATCGCGGAGGCTCGGGCTTGCGGAAAATTTTTGGAGATTTTGACTTTTGCATTTTTAAAGTTTGAAAAATTAAGTGACTCTCGACCTCTGTTTCTCTGCTTCTGCCATGATGGTGCCACGTGTACTCTTTCTATCTTGTGGGCCTGTGGATGAAATTTTGACAATTTATAAAATTTGAAAATTGACTAAGTCGACTGCCATACCTCTTGGACGACTTTTGCATCGATTTTGGTGATCCATTTGTGATCGTCGATCTCTGTACTTATTGATTTTCAACCATTGATCTCCAAGGGATAATTTTAGGGTTTCTGCCATGTCATAAATGCATTTTAACCATGGTTTGCATTGATCACTGATCTTTTAGGTATGGTTGAATCCTGCTAATTCATTGCGACGGAGCTTGATCTTTGGCCTTTGATCTGTGTACTTGTCATTTTCGATCGTTGATCTTTTAACTGTGGTTGAATTCTGTTAATTCATCTCTCGAGTTTGCATTGTAAGATCAATTCAACCCTAAACATCATTTCATTTGGACTTTCACTCTGTGGGCGAAGCCCTGACAAAAAATTTCTTTGACGCCATTATTTTGAGCATTCGAGCTCGATTTAAACCATTTCAATGGCCCTTAAGCATCTGCATCTTCTCTTAGAGATTTCTGAGCAATATTTTGATAGGTTCTGCCATTGTTGGAGTTTTCAGAGCTCTGTTAGCTTGTCCTTCATGAGATCTGGTTGTTTTGGGCTTTGTGTGCAAACCGTTTTTGGGATCTTTGTTAATATTTTTCTGCCATTGGTAATCTTATAGCTCGGCTTCGTTTTGTTACTCTGATGGCTGCCATGGCTCGATTCATTGTTTTGAGCAAGATATTTCTCTGCTTCTTTCTAAGTAAATGAGCTCCTGGTTCTTAAGATCTTTACCTTTTCTCCTTGGCTGCCATTGGAGTTTTTAGAGCTCGACTCTGTCTTTAAAATGGTCTCTGTGTGATGAGCATCATTGTGCTTCGCCATTGTGTTTACTTTTGAACCCGACCCCTTGCATAAATGATTCTCTGAGCTGGGTTGGGTCTGCCATGGAAAGTGAATATGAAGCTCTTTGTATCTCTGATCCTTCGTTCATGCTTTGGACTTGGAGATCGATTTAACCTGACTTTTATGACTAGGTAAGTTCATTTCCCCTCATGGGTATTTGGTTTTCTTAAGAAATGGATCATTGTTCTTCTATACTGAAACCTTCGGGCTCATTTTGGGGCTTCAACCTGCAGTCATGAC
Organism: Taxus chinensis; assembly: GCA_019776745.2. Taxonomy (NCBI): domain Eukaryota; kingdom Viridiplantae; phylum Streptophyta; class Pinopsida; order Cupressales; family Taxaceae; genus Taxus; species Taxus chinensis. Next base: position 195,420,583 of record CM034151.1, read on the forward strand.
TTGTAGATCTGTGTATCTCGTGTTCTGAGTATCATTTTCTTATGTGATCTGTGCTATATAACTTTCTGAAACATTACTTTTTAAAAGAGTTTGAACCTCAGATCCTTCTGGATAGGTATTGCTTCCATTTACACTTTCTTTCAAAATTGAGTTCTAATATATGTAAAATCCTTTGTATTTGACATTCCAGTATTGTTATTCTTCACCATAGAGTTCCCCTCTATCCACTTTTGATTTTTCTGACTGGAACTAGCCCATGGGAATAAGAAAAATACATGAATATCTATTTTCTTCAATGATACTAAGTTATATGTCTCGTTCAATCACTTTTGAGGATTTCCACATTGCATTCTGATAATATTTGGTGAAGTTTTCAAATCTGGGGTTGACATCTCAAGCTTGATTCATAGCTGAATTCTCAATAATCTACTTTGTCTTGCTCATATCTGCTTATTGACCTCATGTGAGTTTGTAAGGTTTGAATGATGTTGATAAAATCTGTAAATGAAGTGGTTGCTTGTACATCTCTTCCTTCAGTTCACTTTTGAAATGCCTATTTGTAACCTGTAGTTGCACTTATACTCTTTGATACCTGCAGTAATTTTAAGCAATTCTTGATCTATTTTGATGCCATTATCAGGCATAAGCCTTGATTCAGATACTTTTTTTGTTACTTTTACTGCATTTCTTTGATTTCAGCTTGATATAGATATTGGAAAAGTTGTAAATATCCATTTTACATGGCGAAGCCCTGTCAAAATTTTCCCAGAATTCCTTTTGTTTGACTGAAATCTAGAAAATGTACCTTGTCTGCAAGCATATTCTTTGTTCTGTAGTACTGTGATCCTCTTCCATTTGTAGGAAATATTTGAGTTTCAGTTACATTGGTCTTTTTTTCAGCATGTATATGCTTCTTTCTTCTTGACTGCAACCTGTACCTGCACACTTAAGAAAATAGTTAGAAAATACTTAGGCTTTTTGGCCTCTCTTGTGTCCATGTTTCTTCTTTTCTTTTCTATCTCTTCTTTCTGAGTGAGATATGCAGTTTGATCTTCAGGTACTCTAAATCTCCTGTTGCTTAGAGATCCATATGCACGAATTAGAACAGTGTAGGAATATGGATTAACCCTGAGCTCTTTATTGATGGTTCTTATCTTTTCACTTTTCAGGTACCATGCTTTGGATTATGGAGACAAAGATGAAACAAGTTAGACAGAAGATGTTCTACACAATGAAGAATATACAAAGGCAATGATGGGTTCACTCATATTCCTTTGCTTTCTATTTCATGCATGTGTACCTCTTACTTCAGTAGATGTACTTTACTTTTCAGTCACATCCCACGGCTTGTGTGGGAAACATTTGACCTTCCTTGTGAATAAAACATTGAATTCTGAAAATGAGTTGTGTATTCCCTTCCTGCATTCCAAGCTTTCTGAATGGATTGTATGATGAACTAAACAACTTAGTAGCATGATTGAATGTCTTAAACATGAAGGAAAGAACATTAATGAGAACCTGTAACATTCAGTAATGAACTCTAATTTTCTGATGTCTGTATTTTTGTTTGTTGCTTCAAAACTCAGCACTTCACCTACTCTGTAATTTGTCCTCTTCATCAAGACAACATAGTTGTCCTTTGGGGCTTTGTGTTCTTTTGCTGAAGGTATCATGAAATTGCAGACTATGTGATCTGTTACATTTTGTAACAGCACACATAACTGCAGATTTCATTTAATCTTATAATTAATTCAGCAGTAGCTAATAACATCAGAACTTCCTTAGCTTAGGTATACTTCACCCATGACTTTCAAATTATTATGAGTTCCCAAAAACTACCAAATAATTCTATCCATCATATAAACATGTTACCCAAGCTACCAACAATCTACAACCTCCATGAACCATCACCAAGGCTAGTTAGGTCACTTGAATGCACTTTCTAGAACAATCCATCCTTAGTGAATCAACACATGGAAGCGTGAATACCTATAAATCATCATGTAATCATCACTCTGAACATGGTTTGACCCTACTCCATTATCCACTTTTTCATTAATGAAACTTTTCATCAATGTTAACAACTATACACCACCATACCAACAATCTCCCCCTTTTTCATTGATGGAAAACCACTTGTAATTATACCCCTTTCTCATTAATGAAAAAGGATAAATTGTACCAACATTTTATTCACTTTTCTTAGTTTCATATAATCATGATTTGGTTATAAACATCAACCAAAGGTCTTAAACAAGCTCAAAAACATGAAATTTCAATCAGAATCTAAGTTTTAGCCTTATTTCAAGCATAAAACAACTATGACCCCATTAGGTAAATCACATACAACACCTAATCATGGCAACAATGATGATATGGAACATAAAAACATATCTTTTACCTCTTTTATAGATGTTAGAACACATAACCTTTTTTTTAAGATCAAGAACATGATTTTCACGACTTCATACCCTTTTTTGATCTCTTGCAGTCACGAAGAACACTATAGTAGGCCATGGTCTATGTACATACCTCTTTTCTGAAATGAAAAACCTGATTTATGAGTTCACACCATCATCTCTTACATTTTCATATCTTGAGAAAGCATCAAATTGTCAAGAAATAGGCTTCTTTAGTCATCACCTTACATTGGGATCAGGGATCCCTAATTAAACTTTTCAATGGCATTTAATAAAATTTTGACCTAAATAAGAAGCAATAATATCTCATGAAAATTTACACTACTCTCTCTTGACACAATATAACCATATCTAGTAGACAAGCATAAAATCACACATCTTAGTTTGAAAATTCAGAAATAAGTTGACTCATGCACTTCGGCACTGCGCTAAATCTCCATTTAATTCTTTTACATTTATATTAGGATGAAATAATGTCTTCATGAATCATGCCATGTTTTTTTTGGAGAAGATACTCAACATAGACCTCAAAATATTTGAAATAAAAGAAGTCACATTCTAGAAGAACTCATACATGCTCCCCTTGAGTTTTTTGGATCATACACATCATCATATAGTTGTAAAAGGGCCTTGTCATGTAATAATGCATTGATTATCATCAAATAATTAACCTTACCTCCAAATCTAGCTTCATCTAGTCAAGAAAATGCCTTTCCAGCAAATAAAATCACCTAAAGTACCATAAAAAAGTTAACTTATGTACTCCCCTGTCATGAATAGCTTTTTGCATAGCCGAAGATTCAATTCATCACTAATGCAACACAATTTTAGACCTCATGAGGTCTGTGACATATCATTTTTTTCCCAAGATGAAAAAAAAGAGAAAGTAAAGTGATTATTTAGTGTTATACTTATCACAATCAAGTTTTAAAGAAAAATATCATTATGAAATCTTCAAAGGAGATGTTGAAAATTTTACACTCATGCAAATCGGGAAACTAAAAACTTCATTTTAGATGGAAGGAGTTGATGCGATGAACCTAGATAAGTGAAAGAAGGAAGGTTTATTAATGTTTTGAGTTGCAACATATTGAAAAGTAATGGAATATGCAGCTATGTGTGTTGTTGCGGAATGCAACACCTCATATATTTTTTTATTCCATGATCGTCTTCATCAAATTTATGCAAGATCCTCAAAGAACTAAAGCACAACCTTGATAATGGAAAGAATAGTTGTTGGTTTGGTGAATTGGACTCCAAAACAAAAAAAAAAAAGCTGTTGTTTTTAGATCTGAACATACATTATTAAGTTATAGCTACATCAAATTTTATCATTCATTTAAATTTAATTGCTATTAATTATGTATTGATTTGTTAAGTTAATTATACAATGAATTTTTATCATAAAGTTAAATTTAGGAAGAAGTATACAACTCAAATACATAAATTAATGTCATTTATTCATGAAGAAATTCATTGTTTCCCACACAATCCATGGGATGTAACTTATGATTTTTGAAGTAAAATATGCATGTATACAAAGCTAAAAGAAAAATAATATAGAGAAAACCCATAATTTCCTTTTGGATCTTCTGTTGGTCTTGATCATTTCCAGTTACAACTCTTTCATCTCCATTTTTTGCATCATCCAGTTGAATCATTGTACCTAAGTAAAAGAATGGAAAACTTTATCACTAATTGAGCTTCGGCTTTAATTTGTATGCTTGTGCTATTAGTTTCATGTATGAATCAATTCAAACCAATAGGACTAAGTGAAATTAGGAGATCTACAAAAAACATTAATGAAGCAATATCTTACAGAAGCACATGTACTGTTCTCAGAATCATGATAGACAAAGAAAGAAATATCATTACATGGATACAAGAGATTTTGGAAGCCTATTATTTTTCTAACTATTTTATTAAGTGTGTAGGTACATGTAGCAGATGGAGAAGGTAAGGACAATCTTTTCATGAACTAACTGTTACTTCTACAAGTATAACTAGGATTTTCAAAATAAGAAACATGGGTATCAATCTTTTCCATTTAATTCAAGTGAAGTAATAATATGGACTTCCATATCATGATTTCTAAAACTTGAAGTAGGAAAACGAATATTTCCAAAGTAAAGACAACTATGTTACATATGGCGATTTTCATTCATCAATTTCTAGAGGATGAAACATGTTATTGTATATGCAGGAAGAGGGAAGGAATGATTTTAAACCTTTCATTTTTCAAAGAATTGACATCAAGAAAAATAAATTTCCATCCGTATCAAAACAAAATCAGGCTTACAATTTAAATTTACAAAGTCTCTATATACTTAAAGGAAAATATAAAGCTACAAATGAAGTAAAGGAACCGAATCATAGTGAATCTCCCTAGAATGAACATATCACATAGAACAAAAACATAATTGCATAGAGCCTCTAAATGAACCAAAATGAGCACAAAAATATCAATAATGACATCCGATAAAAAAATCGCAAGGGCTTCACCCTCACTTTTTAAAAATGCAAATGAAATGATCATTTAGGGATCGAGTTGTTTTACTCACCCAAGATCAACCACCATTAAACCTAAGTCACTCAATGAGTTAAGATAGATGGTCATAGATTGAAGGTAGAAATATTGATGTTTTAGAATGTAAACTATGATGTAACCACAGTTAGCAGAAATCCAACCATAGTCAGGAAAAGAACACACATTTCATAACATGAGCTAACCCTAACCAAGGTAGGTCAAACCTTCCACTAACAAATTATCAATGGGTCGAGCATCATGGAGAGGGGGACTATTTTTCCATCTAATAATTATTTTCATTGAATTTATTTTATGTCAATGACCAAGTTAGAAGGAGATGTCATGATGGTAATTGTATACCATGAAGAAAAGTCTAGACTTTACCTTATTTATTGCAAAGTTACCTTATTATTTTCGAAAGGAGAAGAATATTGCTTTTGCACATGCATAGGTGGACCCTTCACTAGAAGAAAAAGTGTAAACATTTTAACATGTGTCAACATTAGTATAGATATTATTATTTTAGTCATGTAGAAAAGGATAAAGATTGAAAGCAGCACAAAGGATAAAGACACATCCACTAGAGGATTAATTGTAGGTAAAGAAAAGTTTAAAATAACATTTAGAATATTCACCCACAAATTGATTAATTCTTCCAAAAGTTCACCGTAGACATTATACAACATTGAAGAATAGTCAAATAAGTTTGACTGAGATTATTTCTAGAAAGAGAGGCTATTTTTATCTTTTTGTAACATCATGTAATTTTAAGCCTTGACTATTATTTATTCATTGTAAAAGTATAAAATTATCATTCAAGTGGTATTTTAGACTTAGTCTCCTTATAGGGGGTTAGGTGAATAAATTTTCTATATATTATGTGCATTTGCACATCTCAAGGGGGGATTTGTTGTAGAGTTGAAGCCATTGTGTTAGATTCACCTTTATATGAGAATCAGTTGTTTCCTTTCCAATTTTTGTAGTAGTGTGTATGTATGCATTTTAATCTTGTGAATTTTCTTCCCTAAGTTTCATTATGCTTACTTAGACTATTTTACCTTGTTGCAAATTGGTGTTTTCTGCTAGTTTAAATGTGTGGCAATCTTCACCATTGTTAAGAGTAGTTCCTCAATAGTAAAGTTTTTTGCTTGCAATTAGCTGAAACCCATTGGTTCGTGATTGTGCAAGTTATTTGCAACCTTTTGTGCATGTATCTATGTATTTTTTCCTGATACTTTTAGTGTATCACCCCATTTATCTTTAATTTTCAGCCATATTTTACCCTCAAACCCCACATTTTTAGTTTTAGGATACATCCAAAGAATGTACAAACCTTATAATCCCAGAGATTCACCTTAACATAGGGATACCAAAAGCCTTAAGGTGTTTCCATTATATCTACAAAAGTGAGGGAAAATAAATCTTAGAACACTTGTTATACCTCAATCACAGGGTGCACTTTTGAGAGATAACAGGAGACATCCATTATGCTTAAGCAACACATACGAGTTTTGAGGTTGCGTTTAGGAGTAAGAGTGACTCTTTTTAGTCAACGAAATATACCTTTTCTTCATTTAAGGTGTCACATCATATCTAGATCATGTAGAAAAGGATAGGAGAAATTTATGTTTCCAAGAATTAGTTTTTTAGAACCTCTCTCACCCATAGGAGCCCCATACACTACCTTTGACACCTACCCTACACCTGTAGTAGACCATTTTGCATATGGATCAACAAATGAGTCAATCCATACTTACCAATTCTTATATCAATCTTCTTAAACAATACCAATGATCATAACACTATTTCACTTGCATAGATCAATTCCTTAAAGGGTAGACCCATCAAAAGATAATGTAAATCAACTCTACTACTTCTAGAGGCATAATACTGACCCTTCAGTTATCTATGACCTGATTCTTACCTTCCTTTATAAACATTTGACATGAAAAAACTATGTAGATGTACCCTAGATCATCTTTCTTAACCCAAGATCCTAATAACATCTTCACCATCATATTCCCTTTGTAATAAGACTTCAAATTAATCAAAAATGAGACAAAATTGTCAATCATACATGTATATTTTATTACATCTCCATCAACATGGTATTGGATTATCTCATACAAACTTTCATTTTGAATCCATATTTGAGGAAGATAACCATGTATACCATGTTCCTTTGATCATGAACATATTTTCAATCTAATTTATACTCATACACACAAATTTGGAAAACTTAGAAGATATAAGGAGTCACATAGAGGTTTGTGTTAGTACATTCATGCACATGTATAGTCTTGAATCTCTAAGAGATCATCAAGAGAAAACCAACACATATTTTCACCTTATATCAAAAAATTAGACTCATTCATGGTCCATAAACACTTGAATATTCCTTACAGTCACTGAGAATCATTGTAACCTCACTACACCAACTATTCATTGTCAATTTGTACTCATACTTCCTATTCGCTCTTGTAATAATGAGAATCACACATAAAATTTTGTACAAATGAATTTATGAGGATATATTACCTGATTTTTATACCCATTAGGCCCAATAAACATATCCAAGAACCTTTAAGACTGTCTACAGGAGAAACATGCCCAGCTATGATTTCGACCTTTTCTTATTAGGTCATTTTCCTTCTTTACTGACAAACCTCACAACTACCACAGATTCTTAGAATTCTAGCCATATTTGAATGTTTATATGACTTCAATATCAAAGTAAACCTAGCCTAAATTATTTGCATAGAGTATTAGCTTTGGAGTCAACCATTTTCACATTCAATTCCATAATTCATTCTATAACCCTCACAAGCACTGTTAAGACCTAGTTAGGGTAGAGACGCTTCTAAAATGCACAATTAATGTCTTCATGAACTGAAAATTAACCACCAAAAATTTAGTTACACTTTCTAGTATCTTGAGCACCATTCTCCTTGATTTGGAATCCTGAACATCATTTTCATACTTGGAAACATCTTTGTTTGCACTTAACAGCCCCAAATTGACCACAACATAGTCAAAGATCATTTTTGGATTAATAGTCTGATCATATAAGAAAATTTATGAATATTTCTATCTTGAATTATTCATCTTGAGGTATTGAAAAATTTAACCACATGCTATGTACACCGTACTTGATAAGTGATCATGAATAATTTTACTTAATACCCCTTAGATGACTAAGACAGATGAAATAATGACATTGAATACTCATTAAAGACCCCTCACACATTGACATGATTTAAGACCACTTCAGCCATTGACATACACTATACACGCTTTCACATAATTACTTGAAGCTTATGAAAAAATCAAATACTTGATTTAGGACTCAAAATTTACCATGGAGATAGTTCAAACTTCTATGCAATAGAACATTTCTAGGCACAAACTCAAACAAGAAAAATACTCACCTCATGAATTATATGACACAACAAACGTCATATGAGACATCAACATGAATCTTTGCACACATTGAGTCATCTAAGACTAAATCCTTTACTTAGACATTTCTAACTCAAACTTGAAGAACTCAAACACATACTAAAGACCAAACAATAATTATTTTGACATCTATAACAAGGGAAAAAAATTTAAAATAAAAGAATGTATGTGTAGACAAAAAATCATGCTCCTAGAGTCATTATTTATTCTTGGTCTCATACTACTATACATATGGTTCTCAAGTGAAAAGTGTAATAATTAACCAATTCCTTAGGCCATTTTGAATTGCTTTATGTCATTATTTTCAATCTTGCACATGTACTTTCCAAGTTTGTATTCTCATACTACATTTTTCCTATTTCTTACTAGGGTGCCCAGCCAGGACTAGGGCGCCATAGGAAGTCTAGTCCCCTCTAGGCACCCTAATCCTCTTTGTACTTTCCTCTCACTTTTTGAGAACTTTCTAGCCATTTGAGATTCTTATATTTTTTGTTGTTAGCCATTTCATGGTTAATTATTAAATTAAAGTAAGAGAACCATATACATATAAATTTATGTTCCCATAATGAAGGACCAATCACTAGGAAATTACTATAACCACCTAAGGTTGGATTCATCAAAGGAATATATAACTACATTTGCATCCATTTATCTACTTCACCTCACCCACAATGCTAGTTCATATGCATCACACTTCATAGTAAGGGATTCCATTGTTTCCATGCACACACTTAATAAATTCAAGATCTAGTTACTTTATCACTACTTCAAAAAGTGTAAGTGGCACAAGAGCACCTAGGGCACAATTACACACAAACACCTAGAAATACATTGGGTCTAAGATGCAATACAACCTCAGTGATAAGTCCATCAATTTAATAGTTTAGGATAGTCTGATCCCTTCATATCCATATTTATGATTTTTGCAGGTGATTCTTCCATTGTAGGTTTATGAGTACTTCAACGATCACACAACAACATTCACATGACAGATATCGAACACACGTTAACATTCAATGACACATGAGAGGAGGTTTTCTGGCCATTTGTGCATACTAGGGATCCTAAATATTTGACCAAGGCACCCACGAGTGCCCCTATCCATCTCCAGGAGCCCCAGTCTAGCAAAAAAATCCAAATCTGTACTTTTCCTAGCTCTTGTGCGATGGATTTCTCCTCTTATTCACATGGTCTGTACTGTGATAGTGTGCTGCAACATGATCAAATTAGTTAAGGATTTCTCAACCCATTTTGTACATTAGGGTTTCACTTTCCATTGTTTAGATTGTTTAGGTACTATTTCAGTATTTTATTACTTATTTATTTAGTCATTTTAATGTTCTTATAACATTACATTACACTAGAATAATTATGTTTTAGCTAAATAATTTTGGTTAACCCATACTTGATCTTCATGATTTTAGGATCCTCATCCCTTGTTGGTCATCATAGGGTATAGTGATCATGGTTATCTCTATCAATGATTATTCACTTGAAAATAATTATTTAAGGCATAGAGCTCAACATCTTCTTACTAGTACTCGCATTCATGCTGATATGCATCAAGACTTTGTATATAATTATTTTATTGATGCATTTTCTCAACATATTTCTTTCTTGTCTAATACTCATGCTGATCTTAATACCTTTGACAATGACCCACCCTTGCATATCATGATTCACATTTACAATGTGGGTATCAATCATACTTTAATTAACAATGGATCTCAACTCATCTTATGTCCCATGTCATTCATTGAGAAGCTACGTATTTCCACACATGACACTAATCCATCTTGTGTTTCACTGTGTGCATATGATGCATCTATTTGTATGGCTAAAAAATTTAACACTGTGTTCTTTATCATTGATTTTCAATTCTCCTATCACTATTTTCTTGGTAGATGATGGCTCCATGTCATGCAAGATGTTTCTTCTACTATACATCATTGGTCAAATTCATAGATGAAGGAATTGAATATACTATTTTTGGCGACCGCAACCCTTACAAATATTGTGTCCAAGATCTTAATACTACTCTTCATATTCCATGTACTGATACCATAAATTATCCTCAACTAATGGAAAAACCACCTCATTTTCCACCACTTTAATGTGTAATTTGTGTGATATTTATCATTTCTTCTACACCATTTTATATAATCAAGGTGATTTAATTTACATTATGTTTCTAATGTTTTTTTTTTAATAACTCAAAGGCATATATAAAAATGAAAACCCCAACAAAGGATAAGAACATTTGAAGAGAGATAAATTTGGGGAGGAAGAGAGGAGAGAGAGAAGGAAGAAGAAGGAGGGATGATGTATATTAATGCCGAAAGAACCACCTCCGATGAAGTTCAAACTTCCTTCTAGATGGCTTGATAGAATGTCTGAATGTGACAATATCTTAATACCTAAACTATATGTACTGGGAGAAGATCCTTTGGATTTTCCAAGGACACCTTGAGTTAAGTGTTCAAAAACACTTGTTAAATGACTTGGATTGTTTAAAAATACATTTCGAAGAGATAGAACCTTATAATCAATCTTGTCAAGTTGAATGAACTTTTTTCGTTGATGACTGCAACATCCACCCTGCATGTGCGATACCTGTGCCCCGAACCATGAAGTTAGTGTCAAAAAACACTATCGAGTTCCTAGAGATGGGTCTCAAATTCCCTATGAGAAATTTATATGATGATCCTGAATGATTATCCCTCTATGTCGTATTATCCTAGTATTTCCCTTTGAGTGTGACTTACCATTAATATTAAGTTCCTAGATTGGAGACTTACTATTTTTGTTAAGAGGTGATTTTTTCCTCTTCTTGACCATCTTGATGTGATGAAATTCTTCATTAAATCATTTGCACATTGCATTTTCCTCAACCATTTCATTGGGTAACTTAATATTTTTAGTAATAATTTATTTTCTCTATTTTATGCTCTGGATGATTATTCTGACTTCTGAGTTATCTTAGATGCACACTATATTCGTCATCCACTTTTGTTGATGAATTTCCTAACATAAAAAATATGCATAGGAAAACTTAATATTTTTGGGAATTGGATTTCACGTTCTCGATTTGTTATGGAACACATATTTTGAGACTCATCTCATTATCTCAATCTTATCCTCTAAATTTCAAATGATGTTTCTGTCTTGGCTTGAAAATTAGAAACAAATTTTTCACCTAGTGGTGGCTTCAAGCACGGATCTATCAGGGCTTCCATTAATGGAACTCAAAATTTGAAGGAATTATTTTTTCACTTGATCATGATGAAATCAACTCTATTTTAATAGGTTTTTCATTTGGATTACGTGTGCAAGTTTGTAGGTCGATTCGACCATCAGATTGGTGATAAATCTGACGAATGAGAGCAATGGCACCAAAATAAGTATTTTTTGTAGAAAATACTATGGAGCATCATTTTACCCTCCATATGTTGCATTTTTATATCCTTTTAAAATGAGGATATCGGGAAAAAAAATCATCTCAATCCGGTAAACGGTTTGAAATATATGAATGAATTTTCGTCTAGTGACTTCGGGGGTTTTTTTGATAAAACTTCATTTCTTTTTCATTTTTTCGTTCTTTCTCATTATTCATTTCTTTGATCCATTATTTTTATGAAATTTATATATTTTCAATGTGAGGGAACTTTCATGGATCTATTTGAGTGCATTAAGGGAGGTAAGAAGATTTGGAAATAATTGGGTAGCATGCCAGTAGGGCATGTAGGTGTGAGGGGATCAAATGGAGTGAAAAGTGACTAAGTTTAGTATATATTAATCCCCAATATGAAATCATGATGGCTGGGAATATATTTATGTCCCTTTTATAAAGGGTGTTAGGGACAAGAAATTTACCATCATGCCTAGTTGCGACACTTGCAGAAATTTGACTAGGTGTGCGTTTGAGAGAGGGAGCTTGGGAGAAGCACATGAGAGCTAAGTTTCAGGCGTATGGAGAACCAAAAGGCATAGGTGGGGCAGGAAATTTTTTTTCCCCTATTTAACTTTGGTAAAGGGTTGAAATGAACATCAATTTCAATTTTGTGCATGGTTGCAACACTTGGCGATCATCTGTGCAAGGAGAGGGGAGGCTCAAACTAGCTCCTTGGAGCTTAACTAGCAATGCGGGAAATAAAGTTGGTGTTATGAGAGTTAAAAAGGGTCAGGTGAATATTTTTTTCCTTTATGTCCCTTTTCTAAAGGGACTACATGGACATGAAATCCCACAAGGATCCTTGTGCTGACATGTGTCCACTTTTAACAATGACTAAGTACCGAAGAGCACGCCTTCAGAGCAAGTTTGCAAAGGCCGTATCTGGAGTGCTAGGTGGAGTGTTTTGATGGAATTTAAGATGATTATGACTATAAATGTCCATTGGAATCCAAGTGTGCAATTTTCAGCTCTTTATTCATCCATTTGATCCCTATAAAAAAGGACCTTTGTTTTATCATAGCGACTTAGCAGGAGAAAAACTTAATGTAGACATATTGTGCCTAGGTGATGTAAAACATATGAATCTAGCTGATTATAGTGCTATTAATTACATTTAAATTAATATATTTTTTAGCCAATAAATCCTTACATAACTCATGGAATTACTTCCTGATGCTCAAGTGTTTTTTTACCATTGTCCATTGCCTAGGCTTGAGAACCCGCTTCTGGTGGACTTTCCCCAAAACTTCCAAATTTTTTCTGAATCTTCATAAATATTTTCCTTTATGTTCTTATCCCTTCAATAATCTTCAACATTGGATTTTTATCCTTTGATCTTCTCTACCGGTGGTGCATAGGTCTTAGTGTAGACACCAAAATTTGGTCACGCTCCCCTTAGACCATCGTTGAATAACCAACTTAAACATGTTCCTCTAACCATGGCTTCTTTCACCCCACATTAATATTAATTCAATTACTTCAATTAAATTAATTCCTATTGTCACAATATTTATTATTTAATTATCCTAATTAAAATAATTTCCACCTCACCCCAACACATCACCTAGACACCTCATCATAAACCTATTCTTAGCATGTTTCCTTTTTACTAGGACTCAATATTCACTCACCATAGCTAACTAAGACTTTTCTCAACCCTAAAATCACATTTCTATTCTTCCTCTAATTGCATGCCCGCTTATCTAAGTGCAACATTCCATTTTGATCAGAGCAATGGATAGATCTGGCCAAAAAGATTGCCAAGATCTGTGTTTTTAGCAAATCTAGGATTTCCCGCCTTAACCAATGCCAATCAACCCAAAAATAATGTTGGTCACCCTAAACCATCGTCAGTTACCATATATTCACTTTGGTAACCTTGTTTAAGGGGTTGGAAGAATTATTCAAGTTTTTGAGAGGATATATCTACATGCAAGCACACACATCAGAGCACTCTTGCACATCCAAACATCCTGAACCAACACCAAGCACTGATCTAAAAGGAAAGCATTCACAGTAACGTTCCAGGAAGCACAGACGTGACACTGACCATCAGTTCCATAGATCAACCATCACCTCCATCCAACCACCATGTCTACAAACACCAGTAAGTACATTTAGGATCTGTATCTTTCCATACTTAGTTAGATCAGTTTCTTTATCTGTGTTTGGGAGTCCTAGCCTCCTTTGCATCTCATCACTTCTCACCTTCCTGTCAATCTCTTTACCTAACCACCTACAACCTCCCAGCCATCCATACCCAACTCCAGACATCTCTGAGTACTCCCATCAATGTCATCAACCTCACCATTCTCTGTGCAATCACATAGAATCATCAAAACCAAACCTTATTGAGTTACTATCAGCCTGACCCTACCGACGCCGGCTATCCCAAATCGTCATCGGTCTCCTCTCAACCGACATCGGTCATTCCATACCAACGTCGGTCTCTGTATCTGGTAAACCTGCCTATAACAACAACTTCATATCATTAACGCAAATAACCCAAATCACCCAAAACTTGACTCTGACCTTGCCCAATCACCTTATTTACTTGTCTGACTTCTAGATCTAATCATAACCTAGCCTGTTAGATTAGATTTGCTTATTGTACTTGAATGAAACACCTAAATCATATCAACTACAGTAGGACATTATTGGTTCACATCGTTTCTTGCATTAAGTTGTTTTAAACAGTGGATTGAAAACCATCTATGAAGTGTCAAACTTCCCAGATCTAGCATATGATAGGTAGTCCACTGACTTATGTTGTTTAATATTCCTCTTGTGGCCTTGTTTTGTATTCGCAGGTAGTTCTTCCTAACAAAAAGGAAGTTCTCGCAATCAACATTAGATCAAGAAATTAGAAGGTGTGAACTCTACCTTCCACCTTCAATCACAGGTATTCCTCCTCACCCTTACCTTATCTATTTTTCTCTTACGTACACATACTATTCGGAAAAACAAACTTGAACAATTTATAATTGATTTTTGTCGACCTAGCTCACTTTTACTTGACTTGGCTTTGTAGGCTCTTAGTTTATAGTGCTTTAGACCTATGTAGGGGCTGATCATAGGGTGTGACTTTAAATTAGGGAACCATAGGAGAATTTTTTTTACCTTTTATCAAATTTTATTTAAGGGATCTTCCTAAAATGCAAGCTAGGTGCTAAGTGAGTAAATGAGTGTCTTAGAAGTTTTTATATAGGGTTCCATAGATATAATTTTTCACTTAAGGATGACCTATAGTGGAGATGTAATTGCATAGAAGATATATAAATTAGAAAATTAAAAGATGGATGGCACCGTTCATCTTAGAAATAGATTGCTAAATAGTTTAGTCTTGTTGCACACGATTTTTTCCAATAGTGAGGCACAATGCTATGGATCTATTTCCATGATCATCAAGAATAATGGGTTTCTTGTGATGTATATGAGTATTTTGTAAGTGGCTAAGTAGTGTACTTATGATCTAGAGAGAATTATAATAGGAATATTGATGGATTAGAATGTATAAATTTAGTTTAGAGTAGGTGCAAAATTCATGATTAAAAGGATCTAATTCAATAATGCCATTATCAAGTGAAATCCATTACTAATGGTCTTGGGTTTCTACATAACTACTCTTATCCTTCATTGGTATTTTACAACAATGACCATATAGTTTAATCTATAGATTAATTGTTAATTGATACATATGATTACATTATACACTGGTAGCTAACTCTTTCAATCTTTTCTTATAAAATACTCTTAATTGTATCTACAAATCCTAAGGTTCCATTATCTCTCTCTACCCCTCTTATTTCCCCTCTCATCTATCCAATCATTTTTAGTTTTGGGTGTCTTATTTTGATGTATATCGATTTGCTAACCCTTTTTATCATAAACTCTAGAATTTCTCTAATGCCAAGACCATGGAGGGTTTTGTAAACAAGATAGTGTGTATATGTCTCGAAAGAAGGATCATTACTGCTAGCCCAATTATAGAATAAATTATTCAATGAATGTTCAAACATCTTCTGTTTAGGGATTTGGATTTCATAAAATCAATCTTAGGATATGAATTGAAGAAAAGATTCGATTTTATTTGGATGGGTACAAAACTTTAAGGAAATTTTCAAGCAATATTTGGACATTAAATGGTTTCAATCCATGCTAGAAAATATTTTTCTTAGACTACAATAATATGAAGTAGGAAGAAAAATACACATAAAAAAATGATGATAGAGTTCCTATTGGTGACACTGATTCTTGACAAGTTCTTATCTGTTTAAGGATAAGACATGAATATTTCACAATACCGAAAATCCTAGGAAAGAGGGTTTATCAAACTCCTTATACCCTCAATTGTGGTCCAAGATTTTCTATAGCATTAGCACCCATTCGTACAATGGACAAGTGGTAAATATATGACCGATAAAACCATTACCAATATTCGATCATTGAATCTACTTGCCCGAAGCACATCTGCACATGATATTATACTCCATATATTTCACTAATTTTAGACTGGATCTTATTTTTTGAGGGCTTTAACATAAGACAATGTGTTGTTAGCTAACTGATTTATGGATGGAAAACTGATTATTAATGAAACGACACTGGTTATCTTTTGTTTATATTTGCAAAAAGAATTTACTCAATTAAAGAAATAAAGAAAAAGAAATTTAGCATAAATTGGACCAGGGGTAGCGTTTAAATATTATCTCATCAATTGAACCCCTTTCCTCCAATTCTATAATTAAAACTCTATTATGCACTTTTATTGTAATTGATAAGCATTCTAAGCATGGGTATTAAGGAAGGAAGGTATCCTATATGGTCCTGATCATGTAAGATTTTATTCTTTGTAGTCATATTTGACAACTCAAGTCCCTTGACTAAACATTATCTAAATTTTCAAGAAGAAGCACATGTTTTTAACAACTGAAAAATCAATAATCATGTAGTAGATATCTTGATTGCAAATGTTTTGTGGCCTTTTTATTTATTGCACTATTATTTTATCACTAGTAAATTGGAAATGTGAAACAAATGTCATTAACTAAGTATATTATCAATAGTGCCCAATGCAAAGTCAAAAATCTAAGATTGATCAAGGATTGTTTTGTGTACGCAAAGGTGGGGAATTCTCAATAGTCCTTCTGATGGAGGGAGTAGATAACTTACATATCACGATTGCTCAAGCTATGTTGGTGCCCACCTTACCACTAATCACCAATCTATCATGCACATACAATCCAAAGGAAATCACTAATGGTGTCATTTATGGGGGACTAAAACACCGACGTGTTCCTGGTTAAAGATTGTCAATCATTCCAGATGCACAAGTGCTAATTTCATATGAAGTGAGTTTCAATGTTGATCTTGAGAAAAATGCCCAAATGCACCCGCATGATTTTTAAAACTCCATGTATATTGGTAATTTGATTGGATGTTAAGTTTTTGAGGGATTCCAATAACAAGAAAGTTGTTAGCATTCTTCATGGACAGATGATTCGTCAATGTGATGGTTATGTCACAAGTTTTCCAGCCATACTTTTATCCACATCCAATTAGCTATCTATAGGAAGTTGTGTACAATCACAAATGGAATAGACCATGAATTAACTTCCTCATCACCTATGTCCATTTTAAACCAAGTCCCTCCAATTACACGGTACATTATATATTGATGTCATATATATATATATATCATGAGGAATTAAATGTACTCACTAAACATGCCTAGAGGAGGTCTATCGTAGCATTAACATAGATATTAATTATACATAAGGACTTAGTACCTCCAAAAAGGTCTATAAAGATACTAAAAATCAAGTATCCACCTAATCAACTTGTACTAACATACTCAATTTGTTTGAGTTTTATTCGTTTTTATGGACTCAATCTTGCAAGTTCAAGTGATCAAGCTACATATTGAATACATAAGCAAAATTATACATATTTCTAAAATATCAAGGATTCCAGTAGTTGTAATCAACAATAATCACAGAATACATCCTTCTCCTAATAAAAATCAGGATCCAAGTTATAGGGATAAAAATTTTCCTTTATAAAAAATTACAGAAGTTCATAGTTTTAAAATCACAAACAATAATCCCGCTCAAAGATATATTTGATTAAAAATCAAAGTTCATTTAATAAAACGCTTAGATAAAAGAAGAATAATTGAGGTGTAGGGCTTATCATGCCTTAAATTTGCTTCCACCAGTGACATAGATAACTCACCGACCAACAGCAACACTCAACGGGTTGAATCTCCCCTTTTCTACTGGTTGGGAACTTGAACTCCATTCCCGTCCATGATTATCATGGAAAGAGAGCTCCATTATAGAGGTAAAATTTAAGAGAAAGAACAAAGGTCTCATGGATTTCCATGACTGTGGTATACACAAAATGGGTTTAAAGAAATGGCCTAGGAAAACACATGATGGCCATGGGAAAAGTCAAACTCCACAATCTTCCAAAAAACCTTCCATCCTGCATCAAATATGGGCACTAGAGTAGGACAAAGACATCTAATGAGAACAAAGTAACATGGATATTTGTCATCTATAGAAGAAGATTCCTCCAAAATATGTATGCAAAGTGTGGGAGCATCCACGAAGCATGCAAACCATGGAAAAATGCCACAAATTTATGGGGGGGTCTCATGCAATAGCCACAGATGTAGGGTAAGAAAAAAAGAGTCTATAAAAAAAATTTAGTAACAGGGTAAGAACATCCATCAAATCACAATGAAAACCATTTTTTAAATAGTTGCAGGTGTAGGAGCCTAAGAGGCCACATAGGAAAAAATGTGTATGAAAACACAAGGTAGAAGGACCATTTGAAAAAAAAATTCCTCAAGGAGATGAGGTCGCTAGAAAGCCACGGCTGTAGGATCTATACAGGATGATCCTATACACACCATGTAATACATAAAGCAACCAAATAGGTGTCTAATCTCTTCAACTCTCCACTACCAGCATGCATGTAGCTAGTGCTAAAAAATTGCACTTAGACACAGGTAGGGGGGGAGACTTGTTCCAACAACATAGGCATGCAAGCAAAGGTGCACAAAATACAAACCCTAAATAGGAATCCCTTCACCAAACTCATATGTATTGGAAAGGTGCATTCAACCAGCAAGCTTTCTCACACATCTAGCCAAAAAGGGCGTGAGTAGGTTATAACATAGCTAAGTAGAAAATTTTAATTAAAAAAATTTGTAATAATAGATTCCCAGCAAAAAGAAGAAGTTTCCAGGTCTAATCGATAACCCCCTAAGAAAATCATTCAGAATAAGATATCATGTGACCAGAGAAAATTTGGTGAAGGCTGACAACAAGGTCAAGGTAGATTTGTAAATATATACAATAAATGACATAAGGTGCGGCCACCCACAAGGTATGCCTAACATGTCTAGCATTAAGGAGGTTAAAGAAATGGCAAGTGGCCATCAAATCCACCGACCTCCAACCAAACAAGAAACTAAAAAAAAAGAGTTAAGATTCACATTCCCCCCCCTTCCCACTAAGCATGGTACAAAACAAATATCCAAAGAGACATGCAAGGTTGATGGGGGAAACATTAAATCCATATTTAAATTTAGCAATTTAAAACAATCCCAAGCATGAATGATTGGTCGGCCAAGGTTGAAAATGGTGGTTGAAGACTTAGAAAAAAAAATTGAACCTGAACACCCACTCCCAAACCATGGCGCCGCCAACAAAACAAGATCTTCATTTTTGTAAGCAAGGTTCGGTCAGTGGAAGCCACTAGTAAAACAAAAGAATAGTTCAACGATAATTAAGGATGATATTGATAACAATTGATATTAAAATAATAATAAAATATAATTGACAGTCGATAATAAAATAATAATGTCATTATTATTATTGTTATTATTATTTTATAGCTTACAAAATAATTATCAATTATAATCACAATGGTCAAGAGTCAAGATTGACAAATTATAAAATATATATATATATAATTATTTATTATGGATATTCCTTTTAACCGAACATGCCCTAACGACACAAAAATTCCATTCTAGCCACCTACTAGGCTTTGAGAACATGATCTACCTTAACTGGGTAATCGAAAAGGGCATTGCAGAGGACCTCCACTAACATCATCAAAAAGGACACAGGGAGACCAAATGGGGAGGTAGGACGTTAATACTTCTCTGTGACATGGTCGAGGTTGACTAACGGTCAACATAAACACACACACACCACCTACCCCCACTTATCAACATGGTCGTCAAAGAAAGGAATGGGGTAACATTTAATGGGGCATTACATTCTCCTCCCCTTAAGAAAGCATCATCCTCGATACAACATAACACTGAAGGAAGGAAAGGAGGTAAGCAACAAGGAACAAATAAATGTGAAAGTGCACCCTATGGTTAAAATTTCTATTGATTAAAGCATGGCCACAGTGTAGCCTTAGAAATGTTTTAGTAGAATTTTTAACTTTTAAGGTTCTGTGAAGATTGACAGTTTGCCCTTATTAATTATTTAATTAGACTCCTTTCAATTACATTATTCTTAATTCAGGTTCTTTAATATTTCATGGTTGTAGAGTTTTAGTTTATTATTTCTTGTGGGTTCCCAACATGAACTACTATCACAACACCCTACTACGGTCATACATAACACTAGTGATTCACAAGCATAATTTTACATACCTTCATGACAGTACCAAACAACTAGAGCTTAACCCAATATGGAATAATACAAACATTGTCCACATAACATAACACTTGTCACACATCTATGACTGACTTATAATAATCGAACAAAAACTATAGGTCCATCAACACCATATCCAAAACATCATAAAACATATACGACTATCATGAGTAACACATACATCATAAGACAACTCCCAAGACATCACAATAACTCACATATATCCTGATACATCAATCATGCACACAAACCTCTTATGTATCCCTCAAGTCTCTTATGCCTCCCTCAATATATTATACTTGTGTCAAGTCTCTTATGCCTCACTCAATATCTTATGTCTCCCTCAATTACTAGTAATAAAATAAATTTCCTTTTCGCTCCTTAAAGAGGTTGGTTTCCCTATAGCCCTAGGCACATAGAGTCCAAGCACCTGTAACCCAAGTGATATAATAACTCGTGGTTTGACAAACTGTTAGTTATCTATAAATACTTTGGGTGGACCCCCATAAAACAAAGTAGGTCCATAGGTCCCACCATTCCATGGTGCATCCCATGACCCTATTCCACACATCACGATAGCAGAACCATCATAGAAATCTGAATCAAATGCCAAGTGGCAAAGTACAAGCCTTGGCAAGGCGGTAAAATTTTAAAATTTAAAAGAAGATCCAAATCCAAACAAAACAAATGGCCAAATAGCCATAGTTAGTGCAAAAATCTGCATGTTAGTACCACAAACCAAGGAAATTCCCAAAACATAAAATATGGCAATAAGAAAACTGTTGGTTCTTGCAGAAATGACATTAAAAAGTTTCAATTTACGAATAAAATAAATTTATAAGAATAGCACATTACAATGCCCATGCGGCCTTATCTGGCCACCAAGGGGGTACTCAATGAGTTGCTGGTTTTGGTGCTCAATTTGATCTCACCTCGTTTGCTCTAAAAATTCTTCAATCTGCAGGCTCTGTTGTATTTTCTTTTTTCCCCGGAGATGGATGGGGTGAAGTGGTTTTTCTTCGTTTTCAATGGCTTTGAAGATCCTCGATCCATGGTTGTGGATAAACATTGGGCACCTCTGTATCATTTCTAAAGTATTTTTCCTAAAGAAAAAATGATAACAATGATCGGCGAAAGGTTATTTCCTTGCATTTTACAGTTTGAAGGGGCCGGTTTTCTTAGCATCAAAAATATTCTCATGCATTCTTCAAACTATGTGGTATTTTTTATTGGATGAGGCATGTTGGTCTATGTTATAACTTGTAACTTTTTCGAATCGCAAAAGATTAATTTGGCCCCACGACTCCCAATAGTCTTTGATTGCTATCAGCAAAAAAAAATTATTGAAGATTCAGGGGAAAAAGTATGACTTTGACCCCGAAGAAGGACACGGGATAATTCAAAAGTGAGAAGTTCGGAAGGTGTTGGTTTTTTTATACGAGGTTGTTGTTGAACGGTTTTTTCCCCTTTTGTAAAAAAAGGGAACAAAAGTGTTAAATTAATCCACAACCCCGTAGGACAATTCTTGGTTGGTCCCACAGAAATATGGACAAGTGGTTAGTTTTTCAGTACAAGCTGGGAGGCGGGTCGGTGAGCACTTGAAGTTTTTTTGGCCAGCATTGAAACATAAAAGTAAGAAGTGGGGTCACTCGAGGGTTTTGAAGTTGTGTCCTTTTTGTGAAAAGGAGCAATAGTATATAAATGAAGCGCGACTCCGCTGAGACCCACTTCAAAAGACAAAAGTGAGAAGCGGGTCACCGAAGGAAAATTGGAAATTTTTCCTTTTTGTTAAAAAATGTAAAATTACATAATGGGAAAAATTCATGACTCCATCAAAGGCCTAAGATTAAGCCAGTTTACAAGCCGTAGTACAAAGGTAGGAATGGGCATGGGAAAAATATGTGGAAAAAGTGCATTTTCTCCAAAAGTCATAAAATTCAAAAGGAAACCCTAGGCCACTTTGAATCAGATTTTTCCATGTAGACACCTCTAATATAAAGTTGAGAAAGGGTAGAATCAACAGTTGTTGTGCATTGCATCTAAATTTACCACCATTTTTTCTCCAAGACTGCTGGGGATGCGAATATGCATTGTTTTTCATTGTTTTCTGATGAAATTACTTGTCATTTTTGTGTGTAAAGTGCAATTGGAATGGATTTAGTTAGAGGCTGAATTTTTGAGTCCAAGGATGTTAAAGGTTGATATTTTGAAAATTGGAATTTCTCATGAAGCTTGTATAATAAGGTGAATTCGGAGAAGGAAGAGATGAGAGTTAGATGCAAAGAAAGTTACCGATGAATAATGGGAAGGAAAAGGCAGAAATGATGGAGGCTTGCTAGGCACATAAGGATGAAAAAATGCCGTTGGTTGCATAGGAAATGACTGAGCCCCAATTAGTTTACATGATGGAAGATTATGCAATGATTCCTCTTGTTTAACAGTTGGTAAACTTTTGTTGCCAACCTGTTTAAACGTCATTTTCTAGGAAATCATGATCAAACATGTATGAGATAGAACACCAAAAGGTTCATCATATTCTTTTCTTGGGAGGAAAGATTTGGATGAAGTTGAGGGAAAAAGCATGCTTTATTCATGAAAAAGGTCAAGGGTTATATTTTAGGAGGGAAATTTGAGAAAATCCTATCTTTCTACGCGGGACCATTTTGAGAAAAACTGTTAAAGCTTCTTAGTAGATTTTATATTGTCACGTTTGGGTGCAAGGTCTACCGCATTGGGGAAAAGCCTCTAAGATGTTCACGAAACCCTTCCGCATGGTGATGCAATTTAATTAACTTTCAATTAATATGTGTTACTCTTAGGAAAATTTGTCTCTCTTTATTTAAGAAGGTCATGCAAATAGTATTTCTGATCTCCTATTGCAACTTGTGTTAAATCCCTCAAATCACATAGGTTCTCACGACTATGATAGTTATGGCATTTTGCATTTTATTACGAGAAGATCCTTCACCTGTCATGAGATAAACAATGTATTTTAAAAATCCACTTTACTATCTGTTTGTTGATAAATATTGTCTATGATTCTTTGAGTGTATTCTTTAGGCTAGAGGGATAAACCAGGGGTATTTAAAGTGTTAATGAGTCTTTTAGCTTGAGGCCTTTGTGTTGGGATTCTTGGAGGGATTGTGTGATGAAACCAGTAAATTCTGGGGCCTCATAATGCACACCTTCTGGTTGATGAAGGAATATTTAATTATTTGGAACCCTTATGTTATTTTAGTTTTCCAATGTTGGAAGGTTATCAAAGATATGGGGAAATCAAGTTATGCCCTACGTACTCTCCCACCAAAAAATTAATTCAAAAAAAAATGAATCTACCTGAATACCCCCTTTCCCTGTGATCTCCAGATAAAATGATAAAATTTCTACTGGGAATATATGTAGAAGCAATCAGGATTCCATTAATGTTTCTTTAGTAACCCTTAACCTTGATTAGAAAATATCACCATTCTAGAGAAGTCCCCCCCTCCCAATCCCCCAAGTTGAACGTGGACACCTATAGAGTTTAAATTAGTGGTGCATTGATGATATTTTTCTCAAGGTTCCTTCATATTTTTGCTAAAGAAGGATATATTCATTCTCCGCTTCACCACAAAAGTTACAAAATGGGTTCTCTCACCCCTGGTTGAAAGGCACAACCTAAAAGTAGTGAGTGATAGATCAAATCCTTTGTAGGGTGTATCCCTTTCTCCAAACATTTCTCAGTGAAAAGAGCCAATTGAATCACCTCCCCGAATACAAAACAAAATACATGATGATTTATTTGTCTCTAGGCTTCTTGTTAAATTTTTTATGCTTCTCAGCTTACAAAGGAAAATCAATTCGGATACCAACACTTTTTGGGACCATTTCCAGGGACTTATTTATGTTGCTGGAGATTATTTGAACTTCAGTACTTATTTGTGCGGAAACAACACTTTTGGCACCATTGTTAGGGATCTTCAAAGGAATTCCTATATTTGTACTAGGTAATGTTTCTTACATGCTCTAAGTGCAAATACATTCTTTAAACGCCACTCTTTTGTTGATATCTGTAATATTATGAAAGTTTTAGTAGTTACAAGTTCTGTGTGCAATTGTTTCTAGTTTTTTGTTCGGTTTTTACCACTAAGGTTTACATCTTCATTTCAATGTTAAATAGGGGTGGTTTAAAGGATTTTTAAAGGAAGGTCAGATCTATGAAGCTTTGCATGGAATTTAGGTTTTGGGGGGAAGACATTTTATAGAATCAATTTTTAGTGCATTTGCCACAACTAAGGTGAAATCCTTAGATGGCGGACTAAGTGGATTGTTGAATTAATTTTTGAAAATTGCCAAATGTCCCTTAACTTTTGTCACTGAAATTTATCACTAATTTTTGCAAAGTTAGGAAAGGACCGAAGTTCTTTCTCCTTAAGTACCCTACTAGAAGGTTGTTTCAGATAGAAATGGGAGGGAGAAGACAAATTATAAGGAAGAAGAAGAGAGGGAAAGAGAAAGAAGGGAAAAAGGAAGATTGAAAAGTTATTTGAGATCAGAAAATCAAGGAGGAAAAAGAGTGTCAATGGTGGAAAACTGATCAAATATCATTGAAGATTACCATTACTTTCCCAAGTGTTTTATGAAAAAGGTAGTCTTAGGCAGATCCTAAATTCCTCCAACTGAAGAGGGTCCTTTCATTTTCTTTTTGAAAATTTTGCATATTCTAGTTTGGTCCCTGTGTTTTGCCCCAAAAGCTGTAGGATCTTTCCAAAAAAAAACAGAGTTTTTTAGAAAGATAATTCATTAGATAATTTGCATTCATGTGCCCTACAAACACTCACTCCTCATCATTTATTTTCACCTGTAAGATCAACTCCCCCAAAAAAAAAAATATGGCCCATCCCCCACCCAGTCCTCCATTTGTTCTGTCAACCCTTTTGGATCCCTATAGATTTTTTTTTTAGAGGTATGGCTGCAGATATCCGAGAAATGATGTGCCCCAAGAAAGATGTTTTTAGGAAAATTTATAAAATTTAAAAGAAGAAGATCCAAAACCAAACAAAACAATGGCCAAATTAGCCTTAGTTAGGCAAAAATCTGCATATGTTAGTACCACAACCAAGGAAAGGTACAAAAAAAGAAACAAGGAAAAAGAGCTATCGTCCCTCTTTGGCTCTCAGCCAGTTGTAGCTCCTTTCTTCTTCTGAGCGTAAAAAAGGGGAGTCGTAGCGCTCAACTAGTCCCCTAGTCCGGCCAGCACCCTTTGTCACAGTCGGGTTATACGTTCTTTGAGCAGTATATGTTATTAAAATATCTTCCTCTTTCTGTATTATCAGATTATGATATGGCAATAAGAAAAACTGTTGGTCTTGGAAAGAAATGACATTAAAAAGTTTCAATTCGAATCTCTTAATTAAATCTCGGACTAGCACATTCCAATGCCATGCGGCCTTATCTGGCCCCCAAGTGGTGTACTCAATGAGTTGCTGGTTGTGGTGCTCAATTGTCTCACCTGTGGCTCTAAAAATTCTTCAATCTGCAGGAGGCTCTGTTGTATTTTCTATTCCCCGAATGGATGTGTGAAGTGTTTCTTCATTTTTAGTTTTGAAGATCCCTTATCCATGGTTGTGGATAACATTTGGCCTTGTTGATCATTTCAAATATTTTTCATTAAAGAAAATTCATTCTCGGCGCAATGGTTTATTTATTTTCCTGCATTTACGTTTGCCGGGATGTTTTTCTCCATCAAACTAATCTAAGAACATCTTCAACTATGTGGTATTTTTTTATTGGATGAGGCATGTTAGGTCTATGTTATAACTTGTAACTTTTTTCTATATCTGCAAAAAGATTAATTTGGCCCCACGACCCCCCTAGTCTTTGATAGCTCTCCGCACATAGGAAGATGCAGGGAAAAAGTCTTACTTTGACCCGAGAAGGAAAGTGTGGTATATTCAAAAGTGAGAAGTGGAAGGTGGTTTACCGAGGTGTTTTGAAGTTTTTTTCCCCTTTTGTAAAAAGGAACAAAGTTATAAATTAATCCACAACCCCGTAGGGAAAAAGTCTTAGTTTGGCCCCGCCCCCGAATTGATGGACACGTGGGTCGTTTTTAAGTTACAAGCTGGGAGGGGGGGTCGGTGGAGCACTTTGAGTTTTTTTGGCTAGCATTGAAAAAAATTAAAAGTAAGAAGGTGGGGTACTCGAGGTTTTTGAAGTTTTTCCTTTTGTGCAACGGAGCAAAGTCTATCACGAAGCGCGGATCCGCTGAGGACCCACTTCAAGACAAAAGTGAGAAGCGGGGTCACGAAGGAAAATTGGAACTTTCCTTTTTGTTAAAAACGTTCCAATTACATCCATGCGTCATTGACTCCATCCACAGGCCTAGATTAAGCCACGTTACAAGCCCGTATTTCAAAGGTAGATGGGCAGGGGAAAATGTGAAAAATGTGCATTTTCTCCAAAAGTCATAAAATTCAAAAGGAAACCCTAGGCCACTTTGAATCAGATTTTTCCATGTAGACACCTCTAATATAAAGTTGAGAAAGGGTAGAATCAACAGTGGTTGGCATTGCATTCTAAATCACACCATTTTTGATCCAAGGACTGATGGGGTATGCGACATTATATTGCTTGTTTGTTCCTTTTTTCTGCTGAACTTACTTGTTTTTTGTGTGTAAATTGCCATTGCCTGGATTTAGGCCGGAATTTTTGAGTCCAAGGAATGTAAAGGTTGATATTTTGAAATTGGAATTTCTCATGAACTTGTAAAAATGTGAATTACCGGAGAAGATAGATGCAAAGAAAAGTTACAGATGAAATAATGGGAAAAGGAAGAAATGATGGAGGTTGCAGGCACAAAGGATGAAAAATGTGTTGCCATAGGAAATGACTCGATGCCCCAATTAGTACAATGATGGAGATATTTGCAATGATTCCCCTTTTTTAACAGTTGGTAACTTTTTGTTGCAAACCTGTTAAACGTCATTTTCTAGAAATCATGATCAAACATGTAAGAAACAAAGGTTCCTCGAATATTCTTTTCTTGGGAGGAAAGATTGGATGTAAGTTGAGTGTTATAAAAAGCATGCTTTATTCATGAAAAAGGTCAAGGGTTATATTCTTAGGAGGAAATTTGAGAAATCCTATCTTTCTAAGAGACCATTTGAGAAACCTGTTAATCTCTTATGTTTTAGATTTTATCATGTCAAGTTTGTTGCAAGTCTACAGCCATTGAAAAGCTCTAAGATTGTTCAAGAAACCTTCCCCTGGTGATGAATCTAATTAACTTCAAATTAATATGTGTTAATCTTAGGAAAATTTGTCTTCTTTATTTCAGAATGTCTGCAAATAGTATTTCTTATTCCTATTGCAATCTTGTGTTAAAATCCCTCCAAATCACATAGGTTCTCACCCCTATGATAGTTTAGTGGCATTTGCATTTTCATTACGAGAAGATCCTTTATCCTGTAATGAGATAAACAATTTAAAATCACTTTACTATCATTTTGTTGATAAATATTGTCTATAAGTCTTTGAGTGTATCTTAGGCATGAGGAACCAGGGGTATTTAATGTTTAATTGAGTCTTTAGCTTGAGCCTTTGTGTTGAATTCTTGGAGATTGTGTGAAACCATGTAAATCTGGGCCTCCATTAATGCACACCTTCTGGTTGAAGGAATATTTAATCTATTCTGAACCATTCTGTCATTTAGTTTTCCAATTGTTGTGAAGGTTATCAAAGATATGGGAAAATCAAGTTTATCCTACTTAATCTCCCACCAAAAATTATTCAAAAAAAATGAATCCTACCTGAACTACCCCCATTTTCCCTGGATCTCCAAAAATGAATAAATTCTACTGCGAATATATGTAGAAGCAATCAGGATTCCATAATTTCTTTAGTAACCTTAACCTTGCTTAGAAAATATCACCATTCTTTAGAAGTGACAACTCATGAGAGTTAAATTATGGTGCATTGATCATATTTTCTCAAGGTTTCCTTTCAAATTTGTGCAAAGAAGGATATATTCATTCTCCTTCGCCAACAGAGGTTACAAAATGATTCCTCTCACCCTGGTTGAAAGGCACAACCTAAAGTAGTGAGGATAGATCAAATCCTTTTGTAGGTGTTATCCATTTCTCCAACATCTCAGTGACAAAGAGCCAATTGAATCACCTCCCCGAATACAAAACAAAATACATGATGATTTATTTGTCTCTAGGCTTCTTGTTAAATTTTTTATGCTTCTCAGCTTACAAAGGAAAATCAATTCGGATACCAACACTTTTTGGGACCATTTCCAGGGACTTATTTATGTTGCCGGAGATTATTTGAACTTCAGTACTTATTTGTGCGGAAACAACACTTTTGGCACCATTGTTAGGGATCTTCAAAGGAATTCCTATATTTGTACTAGGTAATGTTTCTTACATGCTCTAAGTGCAAATACATTCTTTAAACGCCACTCTTTGTTGATATCTGTAATATTTATGAAGTTACAAGTTCTGTGTGCAATGTTTCTAGTTTTTTGTTGGTTTTTACACTAAGGTTACATCATCAATGTTAAATATGGGTAAAGGAAGGTCAGATCTATGAAGCTTTGCATGAATTTAGTGTTGGAAGACATTTGATAGATCAATTTTAGTGCATTTGCACAACTAAGGTGAAAATCCTTAGTGGCGACTACGTGTTGAATTAATTTTTGATAAATGCCAATGTCTTAACCTTTGTCAACTGAAATTTATCACTAATTTTTGCAAAGTTAGAAGGACGAAGTTCTTTCTTCCTTAAGTACCCTACTAGAAGGTTGTTTCTAGAATTGGGAAAGACAAATTCATAAGGAAGAAGAATCTGGAAAGTTATTTGAGATCAGAAATCAAGAAAAGAGTTGTCAATTGTGGAAACTGATCAACATATCATTGAAGATTACCATACTTCCTCAAGTGTTTATGAAACAGGTAGTCTTTTGGCAGATCTAAATTCTCCAACTGCAGAGGGTCCTTCATTTTTCTTTGAAAATTTTGCATCTAGTTTTGTCCCTGTGTTTTCCAAAGCTGATAGGATCTTCCAAAAAACAGAGTTTTTAGAGAATATTCATTATGATAATTGCATTCATGTGCCCTACAAACACCTCACTCCTCATCATTCTATTTCACCTGTAAGATCACCTCCCCAAAAAAATATGGCCCATCCCCCACCCAGTCCTCCATTTGTTGTGAACACTTTTGATCCTATAGATTTTAGAGGTATGGCTAGATATCCGAATGATGTGCCCCAAGATGTTAGAAATAGACTGCCTAAATTTCAAGGAAATAATGTTATTACTAGTGATCAACACTCAAATATTTTTTTCAATATGATGGAAGACTTTGACATCAAATTTGAGGATGTGTACTTAAAATTGTTTATTCATACTCTAGAGGAGGACGAACAGGACTAGTAGAAATATTTTCCAGAAAACTCCATTAATTCATGGACACAAATGAAAATTCTTTTAGATTGTAGTATGGAGATAAAACACAACCTCAGTTTCTTTTGTCTGAATTTTAAAATATAAAGAAGAATCCTAATGAATTTTTTCATGAATTCAATACTAGGTTCAATAAGACCTTGAATAGGCTACCTGTAATCTTAAGGCCAAGAAATGTTTCTTGTCTGAAAAAATATTCTGATGCTTTTGATAAGAAGGTTGTGTATTATTTGAGGGATAAGAACCCAGGAACATTAAGGTAGGCCTTCACCATGGATTTGCAGATTGAAAATAATATCAAAGTAGCTGGTAAGCCTCCTAAGAGGGAAGTTATTAAGCTGATCAATTCAGAGAATCCTAAGTTAAGTAAATCTATGGATCTAGAAGAGGTTGTAAAAAATTTGGCTAGACTTGTTAAATAAATATCTTACAAGTTAGCCAGAGTAATGAAAGGAATTGGATAAGGTTCCTAATGTCATCACAAGACAAAAGGTCAAAAAATATTTGCAAATCATCCTAGAGGTGATCATAGATCAGATTGCATGGGTAAAGGGCCCGTGGGATCGGGAAATAGATATCCCTAACCCTGGGAAAATAGATTGGTGCCTGATCCTTTAGCTTCTAGAGTTGTTGTTGTCGAAGAAGGTCATGAAAAATTAGTCATGTGATAGTTGTTTCTTGCCACATTCTCCATGTGTTTTTGAAAAGGGAGTTGAGGAAGAAGCTAATGATGATAAGATAGATGATGATGAATGCATGATAGATTTCTCTACAAGTTTACAGTAGGGAGCAACCTCAACTGAGTTGATGAGTGCAAGAATTGTTGAAAATTTCTTAGATTGCATTCAATGGGTAATGCCTCTTCGTCCATCTCATACTTTTGAAATAAATATGGTACGAGATATTGAATTTCCCAATAATAATTTTTAGTACTTAAGGGAATTAATGATTAAGAAGTATGATGGAAGAATTCCTTCATAAGATAATACACATTTGTTAATGAATGCAGTAGTTGGCCATGAAAAAGAGTACAATACCAGGAGAAAAGTTGTCAAAGGGTTAGGGCCTCACGGAAAACAAAAAAATTTAGTTCTTACTTCCCTAAGGAAACCCCTAATAAAGATACATTTGGAAAATGCTTTTTCACCCCAAATAAAACTTTTTTTCCTCCCCATGCTTAGACAGTGAAAAATCTCGTGCCATAAGTTGAATTTGTAAACCTTCCTCCTAATACTGCCTTACTCAAATATGTTCCTTATGACATATCCCGAATCTCAAGTCAGATCAACATTATTGTTCCTATTGTTGAATTTCTTAGGATCCCTGAGCATAAGAAGAGGGTGTTTGAGTATTTGGGGGTTAAGGAAGAAAACGTCACCAAGATAAAAATGTAAGCAATGAAGAGGTTCCTCCTACCATTGCAGAATTAGAAAAACCATAAGCATTGGAGGAATTGGGTGAACCACTTGAGGTTTATTTGGGAACATCTTTGGTTGAGTCTCAGCTGAAGGTGGATCCATTTTTCACTACTCTAATTATTAAGGATAAGTTGTTACATAACTGTATGTTTGATTTAGGACCCTCATGTAATGTAATACCTCTTGAGGTCATGAATGAGTTGAATCTCGAAGTAATAATAGATTATGGGAAATGTACCGCCATATATTCAAGAGAGGTTCCAATAGTTGGATGTGTTAAGGGTTTAGTAGTGCAATTGGTAGCTTATCCAGGAAAGTACTTAACATTGAATGTAGTAATTGTGGATTGTCCTGCTAAGTGGGGAATGTTATTATCCAGAAAGTTAGCAACTAGTGTGGGTGGAAGTGTGCAAATGGAAATGTTTTTTCCCACCATACCAATTAAGGGAAGCCTTGTGAAGTTACCTGGAGAAAATAAAATGTTATATCTCATTTAGGACCCCAACAATGCTTCTTATGAAGTATTGCACAAAGACACTAATGTTGATAACTATGTGAGCTATGTTGTATTCAAGGAGTATGAAATTGATCAATGTAAATATCATAAGCAGATTAATTTTCCTGGGACTTTGATGTTTGATGCATCCTCCAGAGATGTTGAAAAACTTGACATAAGCACAAAGGATAATCCTAAAAAAATGTTCTCAGATAGAAACTTGGATGGAAAAGAGAAACAATCATATCACCAGTTGTTAAAGATGTACTAGAACTTCTTAGCATGGTAATATCAAGAATCGAAGGCACTTGAAATTTATCCTTAGTTGTTTTCTCTGAATCAGGGTGCACACCATTGTAGAGTGTATAGTCTTTTGTTTTTTTTGTGCTTTTGTGTTTTTCTATTTTGGTTCGTCCTGGTCCCTAGTGACCATTTTTTGTTGGTTTCTTACTTTGTTCCAAGAGGGTTGGCTCAAGAATTCATTTCCCAATGGTTTATATTTGGCACTTGGTCTACTATTTGTTCTTGTGGGACTCACTGGGAGCACCCATTCTCGAGTAGGATCCAATTTTGGTGCTCAATTTGATCTCGCCCCATTTTCTCTAAAAATTCTTCAATTTGTGAGCTGTGTCATATTTTCTATTTCCCTGAATGGATACATGAAGGGTTTTCTTCATTTGTATGATGTTCAAGATCCTTCTCCATGGTCATGGATCACATTTTGGTCTTATATCATTTTCAAATTCTTTATCCTTAAAGAAAAATTTCATTTTCGGTACAAATGGTGATTTCCTTGCATCTTACGGTTTGACAGGCGTGTTTTCCCCGTCAAAATTATATCTCAGAATCTTCAGCTACATTTTCTCTTTTGATTGGATAAGGCATGTTGGGTCTATGTTATAACTTGTAACATTTTACTATGTTTTCATAAAGATCAATTTCACCCCGCGGCCCCGATAGTCTTTGATTGGTTATCTAACAAATATGAAGAGGCAAGGAAAAATTATTACTTTGACCTTGAAGTAGAACATGTGGCATATTTCAAAATTTAGAAGCAGAAGGTGGGTCACCGAGGTGTATTGAATTTTTTTCCCCTTTTGTAAAAAGGATAAAATTTATAAATTGATTCACAACCCTCCAGGAAAAATGTCTTACTTTGACCCCGAAGATGGACATGTGGAATTTTTTCAAGTTACAAGCGGGGAAACGGGTTGCCGGAGAACTTTGAATTTTTTTGGCTCCGTATTGAAAATTCAAAGTAGGAAGGCGGGTTGCCAGAGGTTTTTGAGGATTTTTGCCTTTTTGTTAAAGGAGCAAAGTATAAAAATGAAGCGCAACTCCGTTGGGGCACACATCAAAAGATAAAATTAGGAAGCTGGTCATTGGAGGAAAATTGGAAATTTTCCCTTTTCATTAAAAAGGGTAAAATTGAAGAAATGAGCCACGAATCCATTAAAGTCCCAAATTAAGACATGTGTCGAGCCCATATTTCAAATGCGGAGGGGTGGCGAAAAATGTTAAAATTGCGCATTTTCTCCAAAATTCATAAAATGTAAAAGACAACCCCAAGTCCACTTCAAATCAGATTTTTCCACATGGACAACTCTAATCTAAAGTTGAGAAAGGGAAAAATTAATGATTTTTGTACATTGCATCTAATTTTACCACCATTTTTTCTCTAAGATTCCTAGAGATGCGAATACGCATTGTTTTTCATCATTTTCTGATGAAATTCCTTGTCATTTTTGTCTATAAAGTGTAATTGAATGGATTTAGAGCTTAATTTGTGAATCCAAGGAATGTAAAGGTTGATATTTTGAAGTTGGAATTGCTCACAAACTTGTAAAAATGTGAATTACTAGAGAAGCTAGATGCAGAGAAAAGTTGCAGATGAAAGAATGGGAAAAGGATGAAATGATGGAGGTTACAGGTGCAAAGGATGAAAAACGTGTTGCCAAAGGAAATGAATCGGTGCCCCTATTAGAAAAATGATGGAGATATTTATAATGATTCACCTTTTTGAACAATTGGAAACTTTTTTTTGTAAACCTGTTAAACATCATTTTCTTGAAATCATGATCAAACATGTAAAAGACAAAGGTTCCTCGATTATTCTTTTCTTGGGGGAAAATCTCGCATGCAATTTAAGTGTTATAAAAAGCATGCTTTAGTCATGCAAAAGGTTGGGGGTTGAATTCTTACGAGAAAATTTGACAACGCTCATCTTCCTAAGAGACCATCTCAGAAACCTATTAATCTCTTATGTTTTAGATTTGGTCATGTCAAGTTGGTTATAAGTGTACAACCATTGACAAGCTCTGAGATTGTTCAAGAAACCTTCCCCTTCTAATGAATCTAATCAACTTCAAATTAATCTATAATAATCTTGGACGAATTTGTGTTTGCTTTATTTCAGAATGCCTGCAAAGAGTATTTGTTGTTCTTATTGCAATCTTGTGTTAAAATCCCTCCGAATCACACATGATCTTGTCCCTGCGATAGTTTAGTGGCATTTTTAATTTCATTATGAGAAGATCCTTCATCCTGTAATGAGATAAACAATTTAAAATCACTTTACTGTCATTTTGTTGATAAAGATTGTATGTAATCCTTTGAGTGTATCTTAGGTGTGAGGAACTAGGGGTCTTTAATGTTTAATTGAGTCTTTAGCTTGAGCCTTCATGTTAAATTCTTGGAGATTGTGTGAAACCATGAAAATATGAGCCTCCATTGATGCACACCTTCTAGTTGAAGGAATATATTAGCTATTCTGAAACATTCTATCATTTATTTTTCCAATTGTTGTGAAGGTTGTCAAAGATCTTGAAAAATCAAGTTTATCCTACTTTATCTCCCACCAAAAATTACTCAAAAACAATAAATCCTACCTGAACTACCCCTATTTTCCCTGTATGTCCACAAATGAATAAATTCTACTGCCAAAATATGCAGAAGCAATCACGATTCCATAATGTCTTTAGTAGCCTTAACCTTTCTTAGAAAATATCACCATTCTTTAGAAGTGACAACTCGTGAGAGTTAAATTCTGGTGCATTTTTCATATTTTCTCAAGGTTTCCTTTCAAATTTGTGAAAAGAAGGATATATTCATTCTTCTTTACCCACAGAGGTTAAAAAATGGGTCCTCTCACCCTGGTTGAATGGAACAGCCTAAAGTACCGAGGATAGATAAAATCCTTTGGAAGTTGCTATCCATTTCTCCAACATCTAAGTGATAAAGAGATAGCAGAATCACCTCCCCAGATAGAAAATGACATATATGATGATTTATTTTTCTCTAGGATTCTTGTTAAATATTTTTTTCTTCTCATCTTACAAAGGAAAATCAATTTCAATACCAATAGCTGGCAATCAAAACATTGAGCCTCATCTCGTAAAATTTCATATCAATAGTACAACTATCATCATCTCTATCTGAATCATCCCACCACCACTTCGACAAGGACTAACACAATCATAGATATACTTAGGTTGCATCCATAAAAAAACCACAAGGAGAAAGAGAATGAGGAGTACGAGTGATCATCTACTAAGCCTAAGGTCAGCTCGAGTTACTATCCCATGCTGCACATTCCCTCACTCCAAACATACACTTTTACCAATTTCCCCCAAGGTCAGTTAGTGTAAGGTTCACAACATAACATGCAACTACATCACTAATACAATGGTGGTTCATGTACCTTACCATAACGTCATACACATGGCACCAATACAGGCTATATCACATACATTTCATTAACAGTTTACAACATAGCACCTCACCACGTGCTGCACCCAAAGTGCAATCACTTTATGATACGGATCATATAATCACCATATGTCCTAAATTTATGACATTAATCATTACATATAGTCAACTACCATATAACATCGAAACACACACATTTCTATAGAGATGACAATGACATCATTAGGAAATCCAGTTTACTACAAAATAACCTTGTAGTACAACATATCAACATGCCCACATATCA
Organism: Taxus chinensis; assembly: GCA_019776745.2. NCBI lineage: Eukaryota > Viridiplantae > Streptophyta > Pinopsida > Cupressales > Taxaceae > Taxus > Taxus chinensis. The sequence continues at coordinate 195,456,483 of CM034151.1, forward strand.
CAATTTCCAAAAGGATCCCAACACTCTAAGATTAGCAGTCACATTCCTTTCACACATATAAAAAGACATTGTTTCACACTTTAATTCTCATTAAATTCAATAAAAGAAGGAAAAATACTCTCATCTCCAACACATCAGCATGTCAATAGTCACACATTAAGTGACATACACAACATGTGTGCTCACAATATAATAATAACAACATAGTTCACATCACGCTTAAATCACATTACTCTTCCAATCACCACCATGCAACATCATCACCAGTCTAATTTGTCCCAGAGGTTCGAGAGCATGAACCTTTCTATGATACCAAGTGTAACACCCACTAATTCAGACACATAAGACAACATTGAAAAAATACATGATAATTTTTTTTTGACTTGTTCGAAGTAGATAATGATAATAAATGTGGTCACAAAGGTTACAACTAGATCTTCAAACAACTTGACATAATGATGACCACAAAGGAAACACAGAGACATCCAACACCCAACAAGGAAACCTCACTTTTCTCTTTGACAAGGCACCATGAAACAAACTAACCACAATACATAGTCAGAGTGACTACACTCCATGGTGTACAATCCTTTAAGGTTATACATTTACTAAAAGAACATATTTCAAGACCTAACTTTACAATCTAGAAGATTTAGGTTTGATAAGAGAATTACTTCTTAAAAGGGTGAACTTAAAAATTTTATACTGAAGACTAGTTAGCTTAAGATCAAGTTTTCTGAAAGAGGTTCATGTAAAGACTGACAAAACTAGCTAAATTTAGTTGAACAAAACAAATACCTTCTATCCCTCACAATTTTTCTTAATCATACCCAAGATACAAAATCTTGATCTAGACCTCCATTGCATAAGGTGACGAGTGTAAGATATAACTAAAGTGGAGTGCCATTAAGGTTTGAAAATACAACCTCCTTTCACAAGGATCAACAATACACCATGCTTAAGAGAATATTACAATGTATTGTGGCAACGGTTAGAGTGAGAAGGTCAATTTATTTCATCATCATGATCTCTTTATTTATTAACCAGTATTTTAATGAGACTTAAGTGTTCAATTGGACTTGGGTAGAAGATTCATTTAGCAATCTCTTGATTAATTTTTTCAAGGGATACACAAGGGGTTCCAAAAATGGAAACATTAAACTTTAGGTGTTCTTATTAAAAATTCCCTTATTAAACTAAGATCTAACTCTATCCCTAAAAATCCAACAATGATCTTACTTTTTAAATTTACTTAATGGTTCACAACAATGAGGATAATTTTAATTTGTAGCTTAATTTTAATGAGAGTAGATTCTTCTACACTAGTAGGTAATGCCTTTCTTTCCAAAAAACCTTCTTAATTTTATCTACAAGGGCTAACTTCATTATTATCTTATTTATTAATTCATCTATGTATTCATTTTTTTAATTTAATTTTGATTAACTTTAGAAAAAGAATTTGTCAACCCACTAAAAAAAACCTATAATAACACTGATGCCAAGACCATGGAGGGTTATTAAACATGAATGTTTTATGACTTGAAAGAAGGAATTTACATTACTCATTGAGAAAACTAAACATGGTTATAACATTTCTACTCGACATGGCACACAAACCAAAAATGTCAAAAGATTTGATTTAATTTGGATGAGAACAAGAAGGTAACAAAATTAGTCAAGCTACACTATAACATTTTCATGACTACTATAATATCATAAAGAAAATAGACATAACAAGGTGATGATCGAGTTTTATCCCTCATAATGATAATTATAAGTTTTTGTACAAAAGGATAAGACATCTTTATTTCACAAATACCAAAAATCCAATTCAAGATGCCTTTCAAACTCCTTTACAAGCACCATTCCAAGATTTACAACACATTAGATATTCGTACAAGGAAATTTGTAAAACAAATTGATGAAACCTTTACAAATCTTTCCTTCATGTACTTGCACAAGCCATCTGCACAAGTATTAACTTCAGTCAGTTTGTGAGAACTGAGCATGATAAGAGCTACAACATAAGACATTGTGTTATTAACTAACTATTGTATAGAAGGAAAACTATTGCTAATGAAACAAACATGAAAACGTAGATTAACATTTGCTCAAAGACTTTCCAATAAATTAATAAGGAAAAATAAATCTCATATATCCAACAAGGAGTAGTATTTAAATACAATCTCATCAATACAATCCTATTGAGTCTATTTCAAACACCAATATGCACTTTTTACCAATTTCTAATCATCTAAGAATTTGGGTATTTAGGAAGGAAGGAATTCATATTTCCTATGCTAACCTTATCCTTTAGTCAAATCACAACTGAAGTCCCTCAACTAAACATAATCTAACTTTTCAAGAAGAAGCACAAGTCTTGAACAACTACCATTCTCTAATCACTATAGATATATTTATTCAAAATTTAGTGACCTGGAAGCACTAAAAGATAAACCAAAATCTAAATACATTTCATCAACTACTATACTACTTTAGGGCCCAATGCAGATTCAAAAATGGGATTGATCCAAAACAAGTTCCTATACTAAGGTGAGGAAGATTCAGTCAGTTAAAAGAATACTAGATAACTTACATATGAAAATTTCAAGGTAAGGGTGATTAAGTAAACTTCTCAAAATCTATCATGCCAACAATGGAAAAGAAATCACTAATTCTCATTAGACAACAATTTCCTATAAAAGAAGTCAATAATTTCAACCCTATTAATTTCATCGGTGTGTTTGTTATGAGAGTTATTTCCAATACGATGATATTTTAAACTACAACCATCTTTTAAAGGGAGGAATTAATAAAAAGAAAACAAGAAAAGAAACTCCTAATCATTCTTCAACAATCTTTGTCAATTCAATCATGCCATAAGTTTTCCACTATGCTACAATCCACATCCTATCAACTATCTATAGGAAGTTGTATACAATCACAAATGACATAACATGAATGGAATTATTTCACCTATTTCCCTTCGAACCAAGTCCCTTTCATGGTCTAAATATCGATGCCATAAAAAAATAAACAATTCCATATGAATTAAATGTAATCACTGTGCATGCCTATAGGAGGTCTATTCTCACATTGACAAGACACAATAACATAAGAATAGGGAACTCCAGAAATGTTTGCCAAGATACTGAAATCAATAATCCACCTAATCAACTCCTACTAGTATAACCAAGATGACAGAGAGAGAATTATAACACAACTTGTACTTCAATTGATCAAGCTATAGATTTAATCCACAAGAAAATTTCTACATAATTCTAAAGGATCAAGGATGCCAGAAGTTATAATCAACAAAAATCATAGAATACATCCTTCTCCTAATAAAAATTAGGATCCAAGTTATAAGGATAAAAATGTTTCCTTCAACAATAATTATAGAAGTTCACAGTTTAAAATCAGACGCAATAACCCCACTCAAAGAGATATTTTCATGAAAATAAAAGTTCATTTAATAAAAAATTTATATAAAAGAAGAAGAATTAAAGTGTAGGGCTTATCATGCTTTAATTTGACCAACACCAATTGCATAGACACCTCACTAACCAAAAGAAACACTCAATGGGTTGAATCTCCTCTTTTATACTGGCTGGGTAGTTGAAATACATTCCCGTCCATGATTAGCATGGCTAGAGAGCTCAATTATAGAGGTAACATTGAACAAAAATAACAGAGGTCTCTTGGACTACCATGAATGCGGTATACAAAAAATGGGTTTAAAGAATGGGCCCAGGAAAACACGTGATAGCCAGGGGTAAAGTAAGACTCCACAACCTTCCAAACATCCTCCCAACCTACTTCAAAAAGGGGCACCAGAGCAAGGAAAGGAAATCCAATGTGCAAAAAATAACATTGATATTTGTTGTATGTAGAGAAGGATGTTTCCAAAACAATGTATGCAAAGTGTGGGAGCATCCACGAACCGTGCAAACCGCTAACAAAATTCCACAAAGTGATGGGTGGTTCTCATGGAAAAGTCACGGATGTAGGGAAAGCACAGGGTAAGAACATCCATCAAAGTATAATGAAAACTATTTTCTAATCAATTGTAGGTGCAAAATCCAAGAAGCTATGTATACAAAAAGTGTAAGAAAACAAAAGGCTCGATGACCATTGACAAAATTTGTCAAAGATATGAGGTCACAGGAATGCCACGGCTATAAGATCTATACTAGAGGATCCTATACATAACCCTACAACACCAAAAGCAACCAAACATATGTCTAATCTGTTCAACTCACCTCTAACAACATGCACGCAGCCAGTGATAAAAAATGGTGATTAGACACAGGTAAGGGGGGAGAATTGTTCCAACAAAATTTACCTACAAACAATGGCATAGAAACTAAATACCCCAACAAGTAATCCTTCCACCACACTCACACATATAGGAAAGGAGCATTCAACCACAAAACTTTCTCGCGTATCCATCCAGGCAGAAATTTTAATTAAAAAAATACTTGTAATAAACAAGTGCCCAACATATAGCAAGATTTTCTAGGTCTAATCAACGACCCCCTATGCACATCCTTCAAAACAGGAGCTTACACAAATATATATTATTGGGTGAAGGCAAACAACAAGGTCATCACATATTTTCAAATCAAAACAATAAATGACATAAGGTGTAGCCACCCATAAAGCATGCCTAACATGTCTAACATTTAGGAGGTTTTATGAAATAGAAGGTGGCCATCAAATCCACCCACCTCCAACCAAAAAAGGAATTAAAATAATCAGTTAAGATTCACATCCCACCCTTCACACCAAACATGGTACAAAAAACAAAATCAAAAGAAAGAGGCAAGGTTGGTTGGTGCACATTAAATCCACATTTAAATTTAACAACTTAAAACAATCCCAAGCATGAAGGATAAGTTGACCAAGGTGGAAAATGGTGGTTGAAGACTTAGAAAAAAAAATTAAATGTGAACACCACTCCCAAACTGTGGCGCCACCAATAAAACAAGCTCTTCTTCATTTGTGCAAATGAGTTTCGGTCAACAGAAGCAACCAAAAAATCAAAAGAATAGTTTAACGATAACTAAGTATGATACTGATAACAATCGATATTAAAATAATAAGAAAATATAATTGATGATCAATAATAAAATAATAATTTCATTATTATTATTATTATTATTATTTTACAGCTTACAAAATAATTTTCAATTATAATCACAATGATTGGTAGTCAAGATAGACGAATTATATATATATATATATATATATATATATATATTTCTTATGGATATTGCTTTTAACCAAACATGCCCTAACAACACCAAAATGCCATTCCATCTTCCTACTAGGCTTCGAGAACATGAACTTCCTTAGCAAGGTAATCGAAAAGGGTGCTATGGAGGCCCTCCAATAGTAGCATCGATAAGGAAATGGGTAGACCATACAGGAAGGAAGGATGCTAATCCTTCTCTGTGACATGGCTGAGGTTGACTAACTGTCAACTGAAGAACACACACCACCTACCCCTGCTTATCAACAAGGTCCTTAGAGAAAGGAATGGGGTAACGTAGAACAGGACATTATAGTTTATTTCTCACATTAAGTTGTTTTAAATAGTGGATTGACAACCATCTAGGGAGTATCACACTTTCCAGATCTAGCACACACTAAGAAATCCACTGCCATATATTGTTTAACTATCCTTTTGTTGTCTATTTTTCTATTTCAGGTAACTCCTCCTAGCTAAAAGGAAGCTCTCACAGTCAACATCGGATCGAGAAGTCAGAATGCATGCATCAACCTCCAACCGAACAACACGATAGGTATTCCTCCTCAGCCCATAAATCTATCTGTTTCGTCAAAAACGTAAAGAAAATGGTGAAACATTTTGGCACACCTGGTGGGACACACCAGGGGTTCTGTTGCATTTATTCATTCCTAGGTGAAAGTTGTGTGTTTTTTTTCCTTTCAAAAATCTTACACATTAATTTTTCTTCTCTGGAATCATTCTTCCTATCTTTATTTTCTAAAAGCAATCATGTTTTTGGTTCTTTAAAAAGAACACATTCTTCTTTCTTTCTGCATTGCATTAGTGAAAGAGCATTCCTCTTCCTATTCATCACTTGATGCATCGAAAATAATATTTCGATTTGGGTTGTTAAAACACTTGCATTGTATTCTGATTTGCTATATTTTTAGTTCAGATCAAAATGAGGGCAACCTATATGCTGGAATTCATGTCCAAATGATGGTTGACACAATTGAACCATAGAAAGCACTCTCTTTCTTCTTCTACCAAACTGCACAACTATGAATATACACATTTTCTTAAATGACATCTTACCTTGGAATGCCTGTCAATGATCAAATGATCAGAGGATTGGCACGTACTCCTGAGCTAGTTATCTATATCCAGTCACCTATCAGAGAGCACCCCCTATCATAACATAACTTCAAATCTCACCTTTAAGATATCCTTCTTCGTAGGATGCCTTCCCAACCAAAAATTTTATTTTGAATTCACATGGTCATTTCTAAATAGCATAAGCTAAACAAACATAAGAAAATAACTTTTAGGATCGTGTTTTTTCTTAGCATTCCTCTTGACTTGTGTTTTGAGGTTTTAGACTATGAATCTACATTTTTCTTCTTCCTTGCACACTCCACCATCTTAGTTGGATTATTTTTACTTTGTCTCAATGCGTCCGGGCCCCATCTTCTCATTCTAAGATTTCTGAGTTTGATTATTCACCAAATTTAATTCACAAATCCCACTTTCTTCATTTCTCTCTCATTTCACAGTAACCGGTGTCATTCAAATGACTTCATCAGTTCACATCTGACCGTTGTCGGTTAAACCTAACTGATGTGGGATTCTAGATTTCTAGTTATTTTACTTGGAATAGCCTTCATCACTCGTTCTATTATATTTTTAGCCTTTACGGCACCATCCTATTCCCCTCTATTGATATTTTTGTCATATAAAGTTTCCCCATTACACATTCGTCAGTCTTGTTTCACTTTTTGAAACTTGTGTTTTTCCACACTAGAAGGCATTGGTTGTTGTGACCGCATCGATTCCCCATTAACCATCACTAGTTAGCCTAACCATCGTTGGTGTATGTGTTTGGTTTTCAAAATCCAAACCTTGACCAAGTTAACCCTCCCAACCTCATTTTTCTCTTTTCTCACAGTTTCCTGTGTCATTTATAGAATACATTCCTACTAAGTCAACACTTAGTCACATGGTGTTGACTCATAGCCAAACTAACGCTCTTATATTCCTTGCTAATCGTTAACCACTCTTTCCTAGTCCCTCACCACCTTCTATCTTGTCACCAATGGATCTGACCCCACCTACAACCATTACTACATGTTACGAGGAGTTCACATGACTCCTCGATTAGAATCCTGCAACCTTATAATTCTATCTTTCCCACTCATCCACTCGGGATTGCTCAGGTCATTTGATATATGGCATGCCCGTATCCATCTCTCCTGCCATTTTCCCCACACTTGCATTAGTCCCTAGTAGTTCGACGTTACCTTCACGTGATTTACCCCTAGTGATTTTACAACTAGGCCCCACACCTGCTATGACCACTACATCTGCAACATCATTTGTACCCGTAGTATCGGTTGTTCCTTCATTGACCACCCAGAGCATAACCCCATCCATACCCATTATCTTATATATACCAATTGTGACACAACCACCCATTGTGTTGGTGACCCCTACCCCATTCTAAAATCTTGTCCTCTCCATCTCGCAGTCTCTAACCCCAATCACTACTAGAGTCACTTCGACTACCCCACCTATATATACATACTATCAAAAAAACCCTATCTCATCCATCATTAATTCTGGGTATACGCCCTCCATGTCGGTTCCCCATTCTCAACCTTCCTATTTCGCATCAACATATATTGGAATTCCACCCACATCATATGTTCAACACTAACCCTCTTACACAAAAGGGGGTGCCCTTCTATCATAACCTACTAATGACATCATCAAATTAATGATGGAAAGGATGTAGACACTAGAAGCATTTGTTTCTGGCTCACGTAATTCTCTCACCTACGATGAAATCTATAATGAGGCCATTCATCCATCCATTCCTATTCTCCCATACCATGTACATTGGTAAATGCCAAAATTTAACTGCTTCAATAGTAATGAAGACCCATAACAACATTTGCGGTCTTCAAACATGGGTGTTACCTGATTTCCCATGATGACGCTTTACTCCTACGGACCTTCTTGATGTCCCTGATAGGAAATGCATTAAACTGATACAGTGGGCTACCCAAAAATTCCATCTACTCATTTAATCAAGGAGCCAAAGCCTTCTTAGACCACTTCTCAATCAACATTGTCAAGAAATTCACCATGACTGATCTCTATTCCACTCAACAATATGACAACGAGTCTATCATGAACTTTGTCTCTCGTTGGTACAACCTAGTTAACAAGCTCACATTTCAATTACCTCAAACTAAGCTCATAGAGATATTTACTCTGGCTTGCATTAGACACATTTCACCAACCCTACAGGTGTATACTTTCCACACCTTTGACAAGGGATTTTCCATGGCATGAAAATTGGATATTTGTGCTATCGAAGAGAAGAAAATTCAGCTACGTAACAAAAACACCACATTCAAATCGAATGATGCTTCTTCATCTTTGAAACCCTAGAACAACCATTCAAAATCCAAAGGATCTTCCAAAGCCATGGTTCTCAAGGCTGGACCCTCTCACCCATCAAACCAAGCCAAACCTTCTTTTAATCTCTCTCCTATCCAAAATTTCCAATTCATATGAGAAAAACGAAATTACACCCCAATAGGGGAGCCATATTCTTTAGTTTTAGAAAAACTTATTAAGGATTGTGTCATTACCCTTCCACCTATAAAACCACACCTAGTTTTCACCCTGATCACCCCATACCTGTGTGGTATAAAGAACATGACTTTTTCAACTATCATCGTGTCAAAGGTCATAGTAATGGTGACTACATCACCTTCAAGAAGATCATCCAAGAAATGTTAGACAACAAAGATCTAGTCTTGGATAACCCAAATGCACCTACCAACCAAAACCTACATATCTTTAAAAAAACATTCCCTAATCATGCCCCATCTTGTAACGAAAATGGTGACACTTCAACCAATGATAGAAATGTTTGTGAGGTCCACACTATTTTCGATGACATATCAGTTGCTCCCCAATCACTCATTATGTCTTCCATAGAAAAAATCCTAGCAAGAACTCCCCTACCTGCACAGGAACCTATTTCATCTGCTCCTCCACCAAAAGAGGAACCCCCTTAATTTTCTCCTTCACCCATGATAGAGACAATAATTAGCACTCTACCTCTTTCCTCTCGAATTACCAAGCAATCATCAGTAGTACCTCTCTTACCCATATGGGACACATGTCCACTCCTTACAGCATCGCAAGGAGAGTCTACCTTGTCTTTCCCATCATCTCATTTACCCATAGAGGATCTTGTAGAAATACCATTGCCTTTAGGTGACCATTCTCCATTGACCTTCCAAGATCCTACTGACCTGATTTTGGCTCTCTTACCCACAGAGTCTGAAGCTAACCATTTCCCTATTTCTCAAACATATTTTCTGGGTGTTGGTGCTCAATTTTATCTCACCATGTTCATTCCAAAATTTCTCAATCCACATGGTTTGAAAGTTTTCTTTGTCTCCTTGTATTGATGTGTGAAAGCTTTTTCTTTCATTTGGTTACCATCATCAATCCTTTCCTTTTGTCGAGGATCAAATTAAGTCTAGATATTATCTTCCACTTCTCTGTCCATGAGAAATAATTTGTAATTTTGGTGTGAATTCGGGTTTTCCCCTTCCTTCTATTTTTCCACAATCATGTTTTCCCAATCAAGTTTTGTTCTCACATCTGTGGAAACATGGTTATTTTTGATTGGATGTGGCCTAGCGGGTCTTTTTGGTGAAAATTTCCACTTTTATCACATTTGTACAAAATACCAAATCGGCCCTGTGGCCCCAATAACATCTAATTGGTTATTTAGAAAATATGAAGTGGTAGGGAAAAAGTCTTGCTTTGACCCCGAAGAAGGACGCGTGGTAGGTTTTAAATTTACAAGTAGGGAAGCAGGTCAGCGGAACATTTTAAAACTCTAAGGACCACTTTAACTCAAATATTGGAAATGTTGTGGGCTGGAACTGATTTGTGGATCTTCCTCTAGGTCCTACCTTAGTAGTTACACCAAGGAGACACGTTGAAGCTTATGTTGGCTCCTCTCTATACTTAAAATTTTTAAGAAACTTTCTAATGCCTGGGACTTATGTAGGGCCCATGCCTATTTGGGGACCTACCCCTATACTTTGATTTTGAGGAAGCATTTAAGGGACACGTGGAGGTTTCCACTTGATCCTACCCATACTTATACTTTTCAACAGTCGAAGAAACTTTCTCGGACACTAGGAATGTGGTGCCTTCTGCTGGTCCTTAAAATCTTTGAACAAATTTATCAGGCTGAGACACGTGGTGATCCTACACTTGTTTAGGGTCTCCACTTCTGGGAACCATATAAAAAGTGCACCAAAGAGACAAATGGAGGATTTTGTTGGCTCCTTTTCATACTGAGACTTTTTCAAAGGCCAAAAGGTAATTTTCTTGGGCCCAAGGAATGTGGAGAGCTTGCACTCATTTGAGGGCCTACCTCTAACCTTCATATTTGAAGTTGTACCAAAAAAACACATGGAAGGCTTGCGCTCATTTGGGAACTTTCCTCTGTACTTCACCTTTGCAGTTGTACCAAGGAAACACATAGAGGTTTTCACTAAATCCTCTTTACACTTGGCCAACTTGGACTCATAGCACAAGTATGTGGAATAATCCATGAGAAGACATTCATTTCTGAGAGGCATGAATGTAGGCATCTATGCAAGGGCACCCATTTATTAAGGTGTTTTCTCAAGGGTGAAAAGGATTGCTTGTCAGATTGAGCTATATATAGCCACCAAAAAATTATAACAAGGGATATTTCTCACATGACAGAATAAAAGAATGATAAGAAGGACAATCAAAAAGCTATGGCCTGGTATTCCAGTCATGGTTGAAGGTCTGAGAAATGTGATCCATTCATGATTTTTCCACCTGGCAGCTTTGGGTGTAAACTTGTTAAACATCACTTTCCAACACAAATTTTTAACAAGCAAAGGATTCCTTGAATATTCTTATTTTGGGGGGGGGGAGGGAATTTGGGAGGAGTGAACAAGTGAAATGTATAAATGTAATGAGAATAATCTTGCAAAAGGTCTGGGGGTTTATTTCTTACGATTAAATTTGAGAAAGCCCACCTTCCTGAGAGACCATCTGAGAAACCTATTAATCTCTTATCTTTTAGATTTTATCGTGTCAAGATGGTTGCAAGTGTACATCCATTGACAAGCTCTGAGAGTGTTCAAGAAACTTTTTTTTTCTGATAAATCTAATAGATCTCGAATTAATCTGTGTTGATCTTGGGTGAAATTGTGTCTAGTTTTATTTCAGAATGTCTTTCAAATGGTTTTAACATTCTTATTGCAATCTTGTGTTAAAATCCCTCTGAATCACACAGGATCTCATCCTTGTGATATTTTAGTGGCATTAGCAATTTGATTATGAGAAGACTCTTCATCCTATAATGAGATAAACAATTTAATATCACTTTATTATCATTTTGTTGATAAATATTATCTTTAAGCCTTTGAGTGTATCTTAGGCGTGAGGAACCAGGGGTTGTTAATGTTTATTTGAGTCTTTAGCTCAAGGATTCTTGTTGAATTCTCAAAGATTCTGTGAAACCGTGTAGATCTGGGGCTCCATTGATGCACACCTTCTTGTTGAAGGAATATTTTGGCTATTCTGAAGCTTTTTGTTGTTAAATCATCCAATTATTGTAAAGGTTCTCAAAGATCATGTGAAATCAACTTCATCCTATTTAATCTCCCACCAAAATTTTCAAATAACCATAAATCCAACCCGAAGTACCCCTGTTTGTGCTCTATATCCACAAATGAACAAATTCTATCACCAAAATATACATAAGCAAGAAGGTTTTTAGGGTCTTTAGTAACCAGAACCATGTTCAGAAAATATTTCCACTCTTTAGAAGTAATAACTCGTGAGATTTAAATTGTGTTGCATTGATCATATATTTCTCAAGGGTCCCCTAAAAATTATGTAAAGAAGGATATCTTAATGTCCTTCTCCAATAGAGGTTACAAAATGGGTCTTCTCACCCTGGTCGAAAGGCACAACCTAAAGTAGTGAGGATAGATAAAATCCTTAATGAAGGTGATATCCATTTCTCCAATGCCTGAGTGACAAAGAGCTAGATGAATCCCTTCCCTAGCTACAAAACAACTTATGAATCATCTATCTCTGAGTGTCTTGTTAAATATGTGATGCAGCTCGGCTTCCAAGGGAGAATCAATTTCGATACCAACATCATTCTGGCACCGTTTTTGGGGACTATTTGAACAAATATGTACACATACTGACCTTGGTAATTTTTCTTACATGATCTAAGTGCAAATACGTTGTTTAAACATCATCTTGTGTTGATATTTGTAATAATTTTGTGATGATACAAGTTCTGTGTGCAAATTTTCTAGTTTCTAGTGGTTATTGTACTAAATTTATATCATTAATGATAAATACTAGTAAAGGAAGGTTAGATGTGCTAAGCTTTGTAGGAATTAAGTGTTGATAGATATTTGACAAGTCATTTATAGTGCATTTGCACAACTAAGGCGAAAATTCTTAGTGGCAACTCCATGTTGATTTAAATTTTGATAAATACTAGTGCCTTAACCTGTATTAAGTGAAATTTGTCACTAATCTTTGCAAAGATGGAAGGAAGAAGATCTTTCTTCACTAAATACCCTACTAGAAAGTTGTTTCTAGAACTAGGAAAGACAAATTCAAAAGGAAAAAGAGTATGGAAAATAGTTGGAGATCAGGAATCAAGAAAAGAGTTATCCATTGTGGAAAGTGATCAACCTGTGGTTGAAGATTACCATTCTTCAACTGATTCAGAATCAGGTGATCTTTATATACAATTGAATTCTCCAACCGGAGAGGGGACTACATTTGTGTTTGATAAGAGTGCTTCTTAGTCTATCCCTGTATTTTCCAAAGTGGATAAGGTTTTCCACGAAACAGAGCCTATAGAGGACATTCATTTTGAAAATTATACTCTTGTGTTCCAAATACCTATTGTCCCTCATCATTATATTTCTACTGTAAGATCACCCCCTCAAGGAAATATGGCCCAACCTCCACCCAGACCTCATTTTTTTGTGAATAATTTTGGTCCTATAGATTTTAGAGGTATTGCTGGATATCCAAATGTAATTCCAAAAGATGTTAGAAATATACTACCTAAATTTTAAGGGAATAATGCTATCACTGGCGATTAACATTTAAAACTTTTTATCAATATGATGGAAGACTTCGAGATTGAATTTGACGATGTGTATATAAAACTGTTTATTCATACTCTTGAGGAGGATGCACGTGACTGGTATAAGTCTTTACAAGATAACTCAATAGATTCATGGAAAAAAATGAAAAATGCTTTTAGATTGCAATATGGGGATAAGATAGACCCCAGTTTTCTTTTGTCTAAATTTGAAAATATAAAGAAGAATCCTAATGAATCATTTCATGAATTCAATACTAGGTTCAATAAGACCTTGAATAGGATACCTACAATCTTGAGGCCAAGTGATGTTTCCTATCTAATAAAATATTATGATTCTTTCGATAAGAAGGTTTCCTATTATTTGAGGGATAAGAACCTAGGAACATTGAGGCAGCCCTTCACCATGGCTTTACAGATTGAAAAAGTTATCAAAGTAGTTGGTAAACCTCCTAAGAGGGAAGGTGTCAATCTGATCAATTCAAAGAAGCCTCAGTCAAGTAAGTTTGTGGATCTAGAAGAGCTTGTAAAAACTTTGGCTGGAGCTGTTAAAGAAATATATTACAAGTTAGCTAGAGAAGAGAAAGGAATTAAACAAGGTTCCCGAGGTCAGCACAAGACAAAAGGTCAATAAATATTTGCAAATCATCTCAGAGGTGATCATAGATCAGATGAATGGGGTAAATGGCCCATGGGATCAGGAAATAAACAGCCCCAACCCCAGGAAAATAGATTGGTGCCTGATCCTTTAGCTACCAGAGTTGCTACTGTGGAAGAGGTCCATGATATGGAGTTGTGTGATAACTGTTTCTTTCCCCATTCCCCATGTGATGAAGACAAAGAAGTTGAGGAAGTTGATGATGATGAGACAGATGATGATGCATACATGATGGATTTCTCTGCAAGTACATAGTAGGGAGTAACGTCAACTGAGCTAATAAGTGATAGAACTACTGCTAATTTTTGGGATTGCATTCACTGAGTATTACCTCATCCTCCCACTCATACTTTTGAAATTGATATGGTACAAGCTTTTGAGTTTCCTAATAATGATTTTGAGTACTTAAGGGCCTTAATGATTAAAAATTATGATGGAGGAATTCCTTCAAAAGATGACAAACAGTTGTTAATGAATGTAGCAGTTGCCTAAGAAAGGGAATACAATACCAGGAGTAAGGTTTCGAAAGTGTTAGGGCCTCAGGCTAAACCAAAAATTCTAGTGCTTACCAATATACCTAAGGAAACTCCTAAAAAATATGCATATGGAAAAATCCTTGTTTCCCTAAATAAAACTTGTGTTCCTCCCCATGCTCAAATTGTGAAAAATCCTGTGCCATCAGATGAAGTCATAAACCTTCTTCTTAATAATGCCTTACCCAAGTATGTACCTTATGACATATCCCAAATCTTGATTCAGATCAAGATTACTATTCCTATAGTTGAATTTCTTAGAATCCCTAAGCATAAGAGGAGGGAGTTTGAGTATTTAGGGCTTAAGGAAGAAAAGGTTATGCAGGGTAAAAATGTAAACAATGTAGAGGTTCTTCCTACCATTGTAGAATTAGAAAAACCACAAGCATTGGAGGAATTGGGTGAACCACCCGAGGTTTATTTGGGAACTTATCTGGTTGCGGCTCAGCTAAATGGGGATCCATTTTTCACTACTCTGATTATTAAAGATAGGTTGTTACATAACTGCATGTTTGATTCATGATCCTCATGTAATGTAATGCCTCTTGAGGTAATGAATGAGTTAAATATCAAGTAACAATAGATTATGGGAAATGTAATTCCATGGATTCAAGAGAAGTGACAGTATTTGGATGTGTCAGGTGTTTAGTAGTGCAATTGGTAGCATATTCAGGCAAGTACTTAACTTCAATGTGGTCATTGTGGATTGTCTTGCTAAATGGGAGATGTTATTATCCAGAAATTGGGCAGCTAGTGTGGGTGGAAGTGTTTAAATGGACATGTCTTATGCAACCATACCAATTGAGGGCAGCCTTGTGAAGTTATATGGTGAAAATAAAATGTTATATCTCATTGAGGACCCCAACAATGCTTCTTATGAAGTATTGCACACAAACATTAATGTTGATAACTCTGCGAGCTATGTTGTTTTCAAGGAGTATAAAATTGATCAAGGAAAATATCTTGAGTAGGTTGATTTTCCTGGGACTTTGATGTTTAATGCAGCCTCAACATATGTTGAAAAACATTACCTAGGCACAAAGGATAAGCCTAAAAAAATGTGGTCAGATAGTAACTTCGATGGAAAAGAGAAACAATCTTATGGCCAGTTGTTGAAGACATATCAGAACTGCTTAGCATGGTCATATCTAGAATGGAAGGAATTCAAAACATTTCCTTGATTGATTTCTTAGAATCAGGGTGTACATCATTGTATAGTGTATAGTATTTTGTTTTTAATCTACTTTCATGTTTTTCTATTTCAGTTTGTCCTAGTGATCAGTTTTGTTGGTTTCTTAGTTCGTCTTGGGGGATTTAGTTATCGTCTTTATACTCTACAAGATTTTTTTTGACTCCATTTCCCAATGGATTTTTGGCACATGGTCTGGTCTATTTTTTTTATGGCACTCGTAGGGAGTGCCCATCCTCGAGTCAGAGCCGATGTTGGTGCATAATTTAATATTTCCTTGTTCATTTAAAAACATGTCAGTCCGCATGGTTTGAAAGTTTTCTGTCTCCTTGTGTTGATGCGTGAAAGCTTCCTCTTTCATTTGGTTTCCATGATCAGTACTTTCCTTTGGTTGAGGATCACATCAAGTCCAAATATTGTCTTCCATTTCTCTATCCATGAGAAAGAATTTGTAATTTGGGCGTGAATTCGGGTTTTCCCCTTCCTTCTATTTTTCCATAGTCATGTTTTCCCTGTCAAGTTTTTCCCAACATTTGTGGAAACTCTGTCTGCTCAGGGCGGTACAGTGAGAGATAAAGTTTGGTGAAAAATTGGAGAGCTAGATAAGATGTCCACATTGGTAATAAAATAATGAGAAATGGCATAGTTAAAGAACTTCAATGAGCATCTAATTTAGATCTTCAACAATAGTTTCCAAGCGGAAAAGATATAAGTTTTGCAAGCTTCTTAGGTTTCATGGAAGATACACAACTAGGCCGTTTTTCAAGTTACAAGTAGAGAAGTGGGTCAGTAGAACATTTTGAAATACTAAGGCATCGCTTCAACTTCAGAATCTTGGACACAAAAAATGCTCAGACCTTATTTGTCTATCAGATTCATGAGGTCCTACTTTTATAGTTGCGTCAATAGTGAAAATTGACACATGGAGGATTTTTATAGTCTCCTCTCTAGTACAATGTGCAGAAAGAGATATGTAATCTAGCAACTGTCAGTTAAGGCAAGGGACATGTTGAGGGCCCATGCCTAGGTGTGGACCTGCCCCTATACTTTTCTTTTGAAGAAGTTCCGAAGGGACATCGTGGAGGTTTCCACTGGCTCCTACCGATGCTGCGAATTTTTCACACGGCCAAAAGGTGTTTATTTTGGGCCCTAGGGCATGTGGAAGGCTTCGTGTTTGTCCTTGAAACTCTTTCCTAAAACACTTCTCCTTTGTTGTTGACATGTCAAGTGAGCCCATGCTTTTTTGGACGGTCTCTACTTTATAACACGATATCAGAAGTAAGGCAGAGATACACGTGGTTGCTTGTGCATTACATCCTATTTTATACCACCATTTTTTCTCCAAGGTTAATCCTGGAGATACGATTATACACAGGGCTATGTGGAGAGCTTGTGCATCATTTGAGGTCCAGCATATGAAATTCATCTTGTCATTTTGTCAGCCAAAAGTGCACATTGAAGTCCCGCGCTCGTTCAGAAACTTAATCCTCTGTGACTTCACCTTTGGAGTTGTGCTAAGGTTGATATTTTGAAGTTTCTGCTAACTTATCTTGGGCACTTTGAAAAATTTGAATTACCAGAGAAGATAGGATGTGGGGCAGAATCCGTACAGAGGACATTCATTTTTCAGAGGGAAAATAATGAAATGAATGGAGGTTATAGGTGTAAAAGATGGAAAAGGTGTTACCTTGAGGGAAAAAGGATTACCTATTAGATCCAGCTGTATAGAGCCACCTAGAAAATGATTAAAACATGGGATTTCTCACATGACAGAATAAAAGAATGATTAGAAGGGACTAGTCAAAAAGCAATGTGTCAAGGCATCCTAGTCATTAGTCGATAGGTCTACAAAACGTGATTAATTCATAATTGGTCCACCTTGCAGCTTTTGGATGTGAATTTGTTAAACATTCACTTTCTGAGGACAAATTGGTAACAAGACAAAGGATTCGCTTGCAAATATTCTTATTTTTTAGGGAAAAAATTTGGGATGCGTGAGTGATTGAAATGTATAAATGTAAAGAGAATAATCTTGCAAAGGGTCGGAGGGTTGAATTCTTAAAAGAAACATTTTAGAAAGCCCATCTTCCTGAGAGACCATATCCAAGATACCTGGTGAATCTCTTGTGTTTTAGATTTGATCATGTCAACTTAGTTGCAGAGTGTATAGCCATTGACGAGCACTAAGATTTCTCTTGAAGCTTTCCCCTGCTGATGAAATCTAAGAAATCTCGGAAATTAATGTTTGTTCAATCTCTGGGAAAATTTGTGTCTGCTTTTGTTTCAAAATGTCTTGCAAATGGTTTCTTTTGTTCCTATTGCAATCTTACATTGAAATATTTGTCCAAATCACACAAGATCTCATCCCTGTGACAATTTAGTGTCATTTTTAATTTCATGATCAAGAAGAGCCTTCATCATGTGATGAAATAAACAAATTTAAAATCACTCCACTATCATTTTGTTGATAAAGATTATCTATAAATCTTTGGGTGTACCTTAGGCATGATTGAATCTAGAGATTGTTGGTATTTAATTGAGTCTTTTAACTTCAAGCTTCGTTTATGCTATATTCTCAAAGATTGTGTGAAAATGTGTTGATTTGGGCCTCCATTGAATGCACACCTTCTTGTTGAAGGGACGTCTTAACTATTCTGAAGCTTTTTGTTGTTGAGTTCGTCTAATTGTTGTGAAGTTCCTCAGGGAGCTAGTATAATCATCTTTATCCTGCTTTAATCTCCCACCAAAATTATTCAAATAACCATGAGTCCATCCTAAACTACCCCTGTTTGTCCTTGTATATCCAACAAAGGAACAAAATCCATTTACTAAAATATGTAGAAGCAATCAGGATCCCATAAGTGCCTTCAATAACCTTAACCTTGTTTTGAAAGTGTCTCCATCTCTTTGGAAGTGACAACTCTGTGAGAGTTAAATTATGGAGTATTGATCATACTTTCCCAAGGTTTTCTTCATGAAAATTTGTGCAAAAGAAGGATATTTTCCATGCTCCTTCATCAAACAAGAGGTTACATTAATGGGTCCTCTCACCCTAGTCGAAAGGCACGACCTAAAGTAGTGAGGATAGATTAAATCCTTGATGAAGGTGCTATCCATTTCTCTAATGCTAGAGTGACAAAGATCCATTTGAATCCCTTCCTTGACTAAAAAATGACTTATGATTCGTCTATCTTTGAGTGTCTTGTTAAATCAGTGATGTTGCTTGTCTTCTAAGGGAGAATCAATTTTGATACCAACAATGAGGATTGCTACTTGATCCGCATTGACCCCACTTTTAGCAGTACCATTTTCATGCTTGGCCTATCATCTGGATTATGTTGATAGAGCCTTTCTTTGGGGACATCTTCTACTTCCTTCTTCAACCCAAATGCAGTTGTCACTCACCAACACCTCGAAAATCTATCCAAAAGTGTTTTAAGTGACCAAACCAAACACAACCACGACTATTAGAAAACATTCCATGTCATTTTCCACAACCAAACACACACCTTTTTCCATGACCCAACACACACCCCTACCCAAAAACCTACACACACATATATCATCTCCCTTACCTAAACCCAGCACTACCTTAGGGGTCATGCTGACATCAAACCTTACTCATCCACCCATCAAATTAAATTTAGGCACATCTTCCCAAACCAACACTAAAATCATTCCTACACCTAAATGGAAGATCTAACCTACTAGGCATCATACACAAACCTTTCCTACCACACCATTATAACCTTCAACCCTTATATCCATCCTAAGATCTCACCCGTTGACCTTGTCCAAGCAACCTTTTTCCACTGGTAAAAAAAGAACGCAATAACCCACCTCCTCATCACAACCCTATAATATACCAAAGCTATCCACACAACCCCCGTTGTCACTCGTGGCCTTCTTACCACCCATATATCCACTACCTTCCATAACTTCTTCACTACCCATGACACTCTCCTTTCTTCCACTCGTACCTTCCACGTGATCTTTGTCAACGACTGCTACTACACCACGATTATTCCCATGGGTAAATCAGCCCCTTCCACCATCTTCTTTTCCATCTACATCCCATAACCCTATGTCACCTTTACCTAAGAAGGTGTAACCCAAATCTAAGAATTTTCTACCCTCTAATAAGCTATTCAAAACAACCAAACCTTCCATCACTAGCTCTTCTACCACACCTTTACCCAAAGAGATGCCAACAAGACCTAAGACCACTCCATATACCAAACTGGTATACCAACCCATTCCCCCTCCTGTAAATCCTCTTCCTTCATAATCAGTCACACCTGTAATCAAACCCACACTCACCTCCTATTACAATCCATTAGCAAGGTCCTATGTCAAGATTTTAACCAATCTCCTTGAAACCTCTATCATCACATTACCACCTCTTAGACCTTATGACCCACTTAAACCCAAACCAAAAGGGTTTGATGAAACTAAATTCTACACCTGCCATTGTGTGCCAGGAAACGATGTAGAGAACTCTAAGGCTTTAAAAACTGTTCTTGTCCAATTATGTCCTCCGGAATAAAATTTTTAAGATGACAATATTCTTGATGAGGACCTCATTCTACCTTCACCAATATCCCCAAATCTTCTTCCATTACCTAATCATCGACCAATATCTCCACCCCCACAACCATTTTATCAACACATGAAATTAGAAATCAACATGATTCACATTTCCACCCTCGTCCAAAAATACAAAGGAAAGGAAAAGGCAACTAGCCCCCCAACCAACCCTGTACCCAACATACCATTTACACCCGCACCCAAATTCACCATTCGAGGTCCCATGTATCCTATTTCCAATCGGGTCACACATTGCACAATGTTAAAACAATTGCACCAATCCTCCATCAAAATATCTTTATATGACCTCATCCAAACCTTTGAGTCACATCATCAAGCCCTCATGAAGATCCATCAATCAATTGAGGTTTTACCAAATAACCTCACACCTGTAGCCTCAATCATCACCCCTCATCATGTATCCTTTTTCACTAATTTTTCTCCTTATTCGAAACCTTCACCTACTCGCCAAGTAATTGCCCTCAGCTTTTCAAATGCAGAGATCACTCCCTTCTAGTCTGATCATCTCGATCCCATTCTTTTCATCTCCGTCTTTATCGATAATATAGACATACAATGCATTATGATCGATGGTGTTTGTAATATTAACATCATGTCCTCCCATGTGTACAACAAAATCCACATACATGGTAATTACATGCATGGTAACCTAGTTATGTTGTGCTCCTTGAATGACACCATGACCTATACCCTGGGTAATGTCATTCTCCATGTCTGTGTAGGTCCTCGCACTATCCCAAAACTTTTCTAATGTCCTAGAAGGGGAGTTCTAATATAATTTTTTTCTTAGCTGACCTTTGATCCATGTCATGGGTTGTGTCGGGCTTCAAATTTACATCGCTACCTCAAATTTGAACATGAAGGACATAACTACACCATCCCGACTGACCCATCACTTTTTAAGACCTGTAACATGCTATGCCGGCCCATCGATGTACTTGTACCAGTCAAGGCATCTGTCACAACCCCCACTTCACCTTAACCCACAAGCCCATCCACTAAACCTATCATTGCCTCTCCAACATCTAAACCTGTTACTCCTACTTTCGCCGCAACCTCTTAAGCTAACTCACCTGCTTCCCAATCATCTAGTGAGTCGTCTATCCCGCTACCCACATCTCGAGTACTAATCCCTTATAATGTCTTTTTCAACACCTCACTATAGGGGAGTACCTCCTATATAATATCAACATGTTCCTTACTCTGAAAGAGTATGGGAACCTGCGTCAGCACCCTAGTTATGACTACCGTGTGGGCGAGGTTTTTCCTTATGGTCCTCCCCACCTTTGCACTAATCTAACGTATGGGGGACTTGATATTGCCACTGATAAACCTGAACCTCCATCCCAAACATGACCATTTTCATCTTACTTACACTCCATTACTAACCACCACTTCGCTCACAATTTTCTTTACCATTGTGCATGAAAAGGCTTTAGCTTCAGTTTTTATGAACAATGCCACCATACTATCATTTCTTGTACCACCCATAAACACAATGACCATAATGGCATTGGATTTCCACACCGCCTCCCAATAAGGCCTACATTAACCTCATTGAGGAAGACAAACCATCTCCACCCCATGCATTAACGTCACCATCTGGACCCACAGAGTCCATAAATCCTGAATCTATTCCTCTTTAAAAAAATTTATAAACACACTTTCTCTGAGACCTATGACCTATCAATGCGATGGTGAGGCTCCCTCTTCTCTTCCATTCCCGTCCTAACATGATCGATGATGACACACCTTCTATTAATTTTGTTCAATGTCAGGACGATGAGTTCATCCTCACCTACATGGGTGTGGAAGATTCTTATATTCACTGGTTTTTACCTTCTGAGATGTAAACCATGTTGAACAAATCGACAGTTTAAATCAACTTTAACACTCAGGATGACCTACACATTCTAAAGATAGGCCAATCTTCAGATGCTACTGAGCACGAATATTTCACCTCTTACCTTCAGGATGATAGTAACGCTTTGGCCTGGTCCTATGGTGATATGCCTGATATTGACCCAAAAATCATGGTCCACAATATCATAACCATTCCTGATGTCAAACCCATAAAAAAAAGCTATGTAAATTACATCCTCATATTACTCTTCTAGTCAAAGAAGAGCTTCAATGCCTTTTCTAAGTTTCCTTTATCCTACCATTTGATTATCTCCAATTGATTTATAACATCGTTATTGTCACAAAGGTGATAGGGGGACTCTGCATTTGCATGGACTTCCATGATATTAACCTAGCTTGTCCGAAAGATGATTTTCCCCTACCAAACATTGACCAACTAGTTTATCTCACCGCTGGCGATGAAATGCTATCACTCATGGATAGTTTCTTAGGTTATATTCAAATATTACTTGCTCTAGAAGATAAACAAAAGACTACCTTCATCACCCCTTGGGGGAGCTTCTGTTATTGAGTCATGCCTTATGGTCTTAAAAATCCTTGTGCTACTTACGTGCGAGTCATGACTTACATCTTCCATGACATCATGCATCGCATATTGGAATATTACGTATATGATCTTCTTGCTAGATACAAAAATCGAGCTAAGTAGTTGACCATCCTTAAGGTCATCTTTTACTGCCTCATCAAGTATTGTGTCCATCTTCAACCAAAGAAATGTGTCTTTGCGGTACTTTCAAGAAAAATCCTTGGTTTCATCATTTCTTTGCGTGGAATAGAAGTTGATCCTACAAAAGTAAAGGTTATTCTAGAAATGCCTCCGCCTACTAATCTATGTCAACTTTGAATCCTACGAGACAAGTTGTAATCCATTCATCATTTTATCTTGCAGCTTTTTGACCGCTGTCAACCATTTCATCATTTTCTCAAGAAGAAAATTTCATTCAAATGGTATGATGAATGCCATAAATCCTTTGACGCCTTAGAACAATGCTTATTCTTTCTAAGTTTGACAAAGCCTTTTAGCTATATATTTTTATTACTAACCATTCTTTAGGTACCATGCTCGCTCATCATGATGAGCAACACAAAGAGCATGAAATTTATTACATAATCCGTACCCTTTTAGAATACGAAACTAGATATACCCACGCCAAAAAAACCTACTTAGCCTTAGTTTTGGTCACCACCAAACTCTACCATTATCTACTCAACCACAAAACCTTCATTATTACTAATACTAACCCCTGACACTATATGTATGACAAACCCTATCAACATCAATGTTCCACATGTTGGCTTATACTTCTTGCTGACCTCAAAATAGAATTTATTCATCAAAATTCCATAAAGGGCCAAGCTATCACTGACCAACTAGTAGACACACCCCTTTCCAAGAATCAATCCTCTAACTTTGATTTCCTAGATGAATCCATAACTATCCTCTCCTTAGAAAAACTGACTTACCAAATGACACTCTTCTTTGATGGTTCCAAGTGTCAGCGTGGGGGTGGGACTGGTGTTATCCTCATTCCTCTTGATGGTGAACCTATGCCTTTATCTTTCAAGCTTGATTTTTATTGTACAAACAATTTTTTGAATACTAAGCACTCGTATTGGGTCTCTAGACTGCTTATGCCTTAGATGTTAATTCAATCAATATCTTTGGTGATTTCTAGTTGTTTGTAAACCAAGTCAATGGTATATAGTAGTGTCTTAATGATATAACTCAAAAGTATAAGCATCACGTAGACATACTTTTGACCACCTTCGACCGTTATGAAATTCAAATCACCCCACGTTCTACTAATAAGTTTGTAGATACCATGGCCTACTTGGCTTCTCGGATACCTGATTCACCTTCTGAATATAAAATCTTTTTCATAATACAAAGGATGCAATCACCCTCTGATTTAGCTCGTGAGGTCTACTCTGTCAGAACCATTGCACCTGAGCCTCGTGACCTTTGGTATAAGAAATTTGCAGACTATCTTTCCCTTTCCATTTTTCTCGCCAATCTCACTCGTAATGGACAACGTGCCTTTCTTAAAAGTGTCTCTTGTTATGTGATCATGGTTGGTATCCTTTATAAGTGTGGCTTCGATGGTATTATCTTATGATACCTTACAAGTTCTAAAATTCCCTACACCATCCAGGAAGTTCACTATGGAATTTGTGGAGGCCACTTTAGTGGTTTATCTATCACAAAACTCATTCTTTTCCTTGGCTATTATTGGCCAAACCTAAACCACGATTGTTGGGATTATGTCAAACTTTGTGTAAAATTCCAGCAACATGCTAATCTTCATGACAAACCTAGTCATGCCTTACAGGTAGCACGAGACCTTTGGTACTTTTGTCACTGGGGATTATCTTATCAGTGAGATCAATCCCCATTATTCACAATGTCATCAATCAATCATAACTGCTACTGAATACTAAACTAAATGGGTAGAATCCATCCCCCTAATTTCTACAAAAGCCAAGAAAATATGTGAATTCATCAACCATCACATCATTTTTTGCTTTGGTGTTCCTCACCGCCTCATCACAAATAATAGAAAGTAATTTAAAAACAAAACCCTATGAAAGCTTTACAACACTTTTTGCATTCAACTCATCTTCTCATCACCTTATTACCCACAAGTAAATAACCAAGCAGCATCAACCGATAAAACCTTAAACACAATTCTTATGAAAGTAGTTAACAATACTGGGAAGGATTGGCATACACACATTCCTTTTGCCTTGTGGGCTTACCGCACTAGTATTCGAATTTTTACTGTAGCCACACCTTTCTCTCTGGTCCATGGTACCGAGGTTTTCTTGCCTCTACAAGTACATATTCCATCTCTCTAGATCTCACTACAAGACATGCTCAACAATGAAAACTTTCACCAGGATCATTTGGCACAACTTGAGTTATTAGATGAACGTCATCTCAATGCTCTTGACCATCTCCAAATATACCAAAAACATATTAAATAATCCTACAAAAATGTGTGCATGAATTAACCTTTCAGGTCAGCGATGTCATCTTGAAAGAAAATCAACATGTAACCAAAGAAGAAAAAAGTAAACAGGGCAAATTTTCTCCTAATAGGCTTGGACCATATATCGTGACTCACGCCTATAGATCAGGTGCTCATTGTTTATCTTCACTCATAGGTAAAAGTGAACCTGAGCCCCTCATTGCCTTATATCTTTGACCATTCTATTTTTGAGTTCAAGTCCTCTATCACTTTTTACCTATTTCATACTTGTCCCTTGAGCGTCGTTTGTGCCTCATATTTCCCATTTTCCCTAATCACTAAATAAGAATCAAGTGATTACCCGTCACCTTTTAGCCTTATCTTCAATATGAGTACCATGGCTCTACTCATGGCATGATTCTCATGGATACTTTTCATCTTTTCCAAATATGGAATCCCATGGTCATTCATCACCTAATACTCCTCCATCATCACTACCCTCTGAATGCTCTAGTTTTTTCTCCTACACCAATGGCCCAAAATTTTTTTATAGTCTTTTCCATGATTTAAAAGTCAAAAAAAAAATTCCAAACAGGAGTCAAATCCTTCAATCAAACTTCCAGTTAAAAATATGACTCCCTCAAAAAGGACATCTCTCTCTCTTTGATTCGCTGCTATAAATAGACTTCTCCCTCAAAGGAAATCTATACAAAGCTTGCCATACTACATATAGTCTAAGAAAAGACTATTCTTGCAAAAATAAAATAAAATTTTCTGAACATTCCCGCATCGATCAGCTTCACAAAGACCTCAAGGAGATAATATACTCATCCTATATATACTTCCCGCATTGACCAGTCTATCAAAGTCACAAAGAAAAAGTAGGAAAATATGAAATATTTTGTCATGGACTTGTGTATATTGAATCTTGGGTACTTTTCCATGTGGAAAATCCATTTTTTACCATGTTACACTGCACCAACCATTTTTACCTTATTACCTTTTTCACCCTCATTTACTACCACCTCAAGGGACTTGCCACAAATGTGACATTTTATGATTAAGTGAATTCCTTCACCCTTCGAATAATCAATCATGCAATACCTTTAGGGTATTATGTTAATAAGCCTTTTTATTGTATAGTCCACCCTTTATGATCCTTATAAATTTGGTGGCTCACCTACCTCCTCTTATATTTCAACTTCTTCATTACTTATTGATTTTTCTATACAGGACCACACCATCGACACCTACACTTTATAAATTCCTTTTCACCAATATCACTATACCTTTTGACCTCAACTCAACCATGCGTAATTTACCTAGACTCGATGATGCTTGTAACCTACCAACCTATCTCTCCACCTCATCATATTCTTCCCTAGTCTAAGGGAGAATTACATCATTCTAAGGTCCCTTTTCACCGGGACTATGTAGGCAGGACTCCAAGGGCATGGGTCCCTTGGAGGTTAGCTCAGCCACTCTTTACCCTAACCAATTTCCTCCCATTTTCCTATATATCATTCTACCTTGGTTTCCCATTTATACAAATAAATGAAAATAAAACCAAACACACATAAATTAAAAAACATAACTACTAACCATTTTTCCACACATCATCATAACATTCACCAACTTATCATTTCAGATTTCCACACATAGAAAATATTTGGAAATTTAATCCATAACATGCTTATACATCACCATTTGTTTCCTTTGTTACCAATATCTTGGAACTTAAATCAACACCAAAAAATTAACTCCACCATGCCTGTGACCTAAATTCATCCATGCCTTAACCAACTTGACTCCACCATGCCTAAACCAACTTGACTCTACCATGCCTAAACCAACCTAACTTTACCATGCCTAAACCAACCTGACTCCACCAATACTAAACAAACCTGACTCCATCCATGCCTAAAGTACCTAGTTTCCATCACATGTATAAATCATAACAAGAAATGATAGACATTAGTCTAACATAATACCATAAACATCATCATCTATATATATATATATAGATCATGAAAATTTGTGTGTCCATACAATGTATACTTAGATGCCGAATCCATACCAATATCTCAAATATAGTGTCTCAATATCTTCAGCATGTATGATGGTATCATATACAAAAGCTCAAAAAATCTCATGTACAGCCTCACCATCATCAGCATGTAGTCCATTATATATCAAAAATATCATCAAAACGATGATATCAATCGTCTACCCATTAAATGTCTAAACCCACCTCCCTTGACTCCTCCTATGCTACTCCTGTGTGATGCCCAACAACCACATCACCACCTGCTATAGGCCTCGGTCTAACCTCTGATGGTACCTCACCTAGAGCTAGGTTCTTTACACTAGTGGCCTCACCCTGCTCCTGTCTTTGGGATCACCGGTCCCCTGTACTCTCTAAACTTTGAGTGTGAGACCTGGTCCTCTCACTCGAGGCCTAATTTTCTCTATACTCAACATAATACGGGACGTCTATCCTTGTTTCCATTAAGTGATATTGATAGTAGCATGCCTCACCCAAGGCATCCTTGAACCTAGCAATTGGTTCATTCTACGGAGGTGCCATCGGTCTTAACCCATATACCTGTCTCCCGGGACCCTGTCATGTTGCTATGTGTAATAAGGGACCCTATCCTTGTGTCTGTGCCAGGGCCTATGTAGTGATCTGGGCCTGTAGGGCCATAATCTGTGCTTGTGCAATGGCCAACTTACCCTAAAACCCTGTGACCTGTGCCTGTAGGGTGGCTACCTACCCCCCGTCTCCATCTCTCCTCTGTGCAGGTGCCTGCCCCTATAACACTATGATCTATGCTTAAAGAGACACCACTTGTGCCTGTAACAAGGAAAACTCTACATGTGACCCCATCAGATGCCCCTGTAAACTAGTAATCTCGACCTCTAATGCAACCACATGTCCTTATAATGTGACTCTATGGAATGTGAGGATAGCCATATCTTGCTTCGATGGTCTAGGTGGTGATGCTCGTAGTTGGCATACCTACAACCATCTATATGCATATGTGTAACTGAAATCATCTATCTATCGGTCCACTGGCTGCTCCTCCTGCCATGTTAGCATTGTAGGTTAGAGTGGAGACATAGGTCTCTGTACGTACCCAAAATTGTAAGTTACTGCACTGCCGGAACAGTGTAACAATTGCCCTAATGATGATACAGGTCTCCTCGCAAGGTGTTCGGGATCTGGAAAATCTCTCGGAGTATGCGTTAACATCCCGCATGCCTCGCCTAACCCACGTGCCCTTTGTTTTCCCCTTTTTTCTTCTTTCCTTGGCCTTTTGATCTTCAGTGACGAAACAACCACCCTGCAGGGCGGCGGTCCTGTAATTGCCGCCCTGCTCAGAGCGTCGGTCCTGCACGCATTTTCCAGAACATTCTTTTGATGCGACTCACATGAAATATCACATTTCACTAGCTTTCCTTGCCGACTTGAGCATGCATTTATGTTTTTGGTCCCCTGGAATAGTGTTTTTCCTTTGTTTATTGTTTAGGAGTTCAGTTTGGTTTTGATTTTTGGGTGATTGAATTCCTATAAATGCATGGCCTGTGCTCAAACAAATGGCCTAATTTTGAAGACTGATCTTTGCTCTCATCTCCTCATTTTAGTATTTTAGCTTGTTATCTTGTTTAGAAGCCATAGTTTCAATTCACTTGCATCTTTAGTTAGATTGCTCAGCTGTTCGTAAGCCACATACCCATCTTGTGCAGGCAGTGCTGTCATTTCATCCAATCCGGTCTGAAGTTTATCTCTGAATTTCTCTTTGCATTGAATTTAGTTATTATTTTACTTAGAGTACTTGTTTTAGTTCATTTACATGCTCATTTAGCATTGTCCAGCTATTGGTAAGCCACATATCCAGCTTGTGCAAACAGTGTTGTTGTCTTATCCAATCCATTGGAGTAGAATAGCTTAGGAAGCCATTAAAGTTGTAGGTTTTGCTCTTCAAACAGGAAAGTTTCAGGTTCTGGTCACTTCATATTGCATGACTCACAGTAAAATCCTACTAGGAATCGCATAAGCCAAGCTTTGTACTCTTGCGTTGTCCCTCTCCTACTCACATTTTCGGTCTACATTCTGAGTTGTCCTTGTCCCAATATCTACTCCTACTGATGCTAGCATTACATGATTTTCTGGATCCACGTGAACACGAAAGAACGAGGAGATCACACTAAGGGGACAAGATCACACACGCCATCGAATTCGCCACTGTTCTGCGGAATCCATGTTTTAACTTTCAAAGTTCTAGTTAGAATCATATCAAATAGAGTAGATAATTGCTTCATTTCAGTGATTTCTATTCTCGATATTGCCAGGGAAGCTGTGAGGATTGATAGTTTCTGAGAAACTATGATTCACTCCTCACTTCTAAGGTAGGATCGAGAATCTTGTAGATAGATTAAACGAGCTATTTTATTTATTTAGAATAAATCTACAAATTGCACAGGCTGATAACTACACTCGGATATTTTTTCTGTTTTAAATTATTGTTTAGTTGTTATTTCTAGATACGCTTAAAATAGTTTGTTTTCCTTAAAATTGTTAAAGGTTTCTTAGAGAAATTGAGGTTATATATGTTTTAGATTTATTCCACGTAGTTAGAATTTGCTTCGTTACAGTTAGATTTACATTTTATTTTGTATGACAATCACGGGACCTCAGGAGCCCAGAGAATATATATTTGAGCCAATCGTGCCTCAACCAAACCTCGTCACAACAATAGTTGACATAGACCAAAATCTCAGAATACAAGTATTCCGAACAACCACAGATTTACAACTTATCAGTTCTCAATTAAGAGGGTTAAACATAGAAGACGACCAAGCACACACGTTTTGGTCAAACCAACCAAACTACAGATTACCCTAGACAAACATTCGCATGACTGTAGAAGGGTTTGAAAGAGAACAAACCTTTGGCTGTGATCTCTTTGGTCCCACAGCCAGGTGCAGGAGGACACTCTCACAGACATAGATACCAGTTTTAAGGATCCAAGTTGCGACGAACGCCTGTGAGATATTCTGAGAAAATCACACAGTTATTGGTCCTAAACATAGAAGCTGAAAAAGCATACGATTACTGGATACTAGGGATTAGAACTTGATTTCACGTATGACCATAACAGGACCACAACAACCAAGAGTCTATGGTTGTGATCCACAGATCCCACAGCCCAACGAGTCCACAAGTCAATCAGATATAGACGCTGGCTTATGCACACTAGTATTCCAATCCACTCCAATTCCACCCATCATCATCAAACAATTGTCCTTACTAGATATAACGGCTAACGAAGCTAGAGAATTCTGGACTAGGCTAGAAAATCATCCGTAAAGTCAATTGTTTTCACCATCCACCCTATGACCTTATCTGGGGACATACACGAAACTATCCCAGGTCATTTTCCATGTATTCCACAACCCATAGATCGAATCACGCTAGAGCTCGATATTGATTGGAGCCTTCGAGTAGTCATCCTTGCCCATCGATCTATCACACCAGTCCAAGTTAGAATGGCCTTTTTTTCCTTAGATTCGCAAATTCCACTAGTGCATGTCGAAGACATTAGACTGCCTAACTAGTTTGTCTGAATCCAACGCATATTCTACCCCCACCGGCTGTCTCGGCACGACCTCGAGAGGTCGGGTACGCGGAAGAGTCACTTGTAGATTCTCACGCTCGCTTGTCACTTTTCCGGCGTACAGTCTCTCTATGTCATACCTTATATAATGCAGAAATGTTGGTCATACATCCTAGGGCAGCCCAAACTGTTGCTGGACTTTATCTACTGGTATCATCTTGTGCCCCTCATAACAACACCCCTTTATCCACCTAAGTACTTGTAGCTCATCCAACTCATCAACCATGTGCCTATATGATGGATATACCACATACGACCTCAGGATAATGTCTACTCTAGAACACCCCTCCAGCATCCACATGTAGTGACCTACATCATGCGTAGCCCTAGCCTCCTGATGCACTTCCAACACTGGCACCCAATGCTTATAACCAACCTGGACCATACATGGCTCAAATGCATCTAGCTGGGACAAACCAATCGGCTACGCACACAAAATATTCTCGTAGGCTTGACAATGAAGAAGTAAGGTGCAGTACAAGCTAAACCTCCGTAGCCTCCCATAGGCCCATAGCTTCATGTATAACTACACCAGGTAGGTTGGTGCCCAAGAAAATAAATTCCAATCCTCCATCATATAATGGAGAACTCCCATCAGTGCCCATGGGAATCTCCAACCATCTACATCTAGCAGTGCAAAACAATACACTACCTCCATAATCAAAACAACTAACCACATCTCCTTGGGATGGGCCACGTACATCTCTCCATAGCTTCGGCTCATGCTATGGAACCTCATCTCGACAATCCCCTCTCATAATATTGTCAACATCATCTCCTTGAAGGCCTCTAATGAAATGGACTACACCTACTCTCCCACTATTGGTAATCTCAGGATCATGTACACGTCCTCTAAAGTGAATGTGATCTCACCCAGGTTAGAATATGGAATATGTTGGTCACGAAAACCCATCTATCGATGAGAGTGACCATAAAACTAGGGTCACACACTATAACATCATATACCAATCAAACCCACATTGGTCATGTCTTTCCACTCCTCATCGGTCACATCTCCCCATACCACTAGTAATAGTGGTGGAACTCTATCCCACATATGTAGCCGGTCTCTCACCTGCATCCAAAAAATCACACCATTGTTAAACCCATAACCATTTCCAAAATACCCCTTACCTGGATAACCCATTCCTATAATTCCTTCCTATTTTCCTTTCCTACAACCTCCATAACCTATCCTACCTACCCTCAATCCACTTAAATTTACACCTCATAGTTTCTAACCCCCTAAAACCCTTGTCTGACCTTTTTTTCCTTAAAATCTTTACCGACCTCAGTCACTATCAACCGACATCAGTCATTTGTTATTTGACCAATGCCAACTATATCTTACCGACGTCAGCTAGTTCTTGACTGACGTTAGTCACTGTCATCGCAACCAAACTCATAAACCACCATTTTTTCTCCACACAAATTCTCCAGCTTCACCTAATAACTTCTCCTACCCTACCTAAACCTAACTTAAATCCCTCCCCACCCCTATTTAGCCTGCCTATAACCTCTCTCATCCCTCATTAAATAATTTTTAACAAAAAAATTTAATTGTCACTCCTACCCAACCATTCCTACCCATATCACCTTTCTCCCTTAACAAATATGAAGAAAGGATGAGATCTTACCTTGACTCAGTATTGTCGGTGTGGTGCAATGACTGGCTGATGCACTGGTGGCCCATCTGACCCCTCTCCCACTTTCGTAATCACCAAATAGTCACATCACCTCCACTGACTCAAATTATCCACACCAATCTCATGGACACATCTACTTAGCTGCTCTCACCAACTAGATCTCTCAACCTCAGCAAGGTACAGTCCCTCGTACTTTCCTCTCGAAAAGGTACAAATTTTTTTGTGCCTTTTCATTTTCAACAAATCCAAGAAATACAAATGAATCTGTATTATATGGATTTTTCTTTTTAAATACCCAAATTGACATGACCGATGTCGGTCAACTCGTGCCCTACCTAACCCACATCGGTCACTCCATAACTAGCATTGGTTCTCTCTCATTCCCCTTGTCCCCTCTTTTACCCATTTTGATCCCAAAATTACCCTTTCCCACCACCTTGTGACATTACCCACATTACCTATACCTATCCTTAATTACGTTTATAGACTTATTATATTACTTGTACCTTGGCCCTACCCACATCGTGACCTATATACTTGGACCCGGCACACTGTTAGAGACCTTTGCACCCATGTGCTTGATATACCTTGTGGTGCTACTACCTATGTTATTTTTCCTAATGACCTTACCTTGCCTATTGTTGTATTGTTTTTCCCGACCCAACCTTTGGTATACTGGAACATACCTAAACGTTCCTACACATGACCTACATTCTGTTTCCGCACCATATCCTATACCTTGGATACTGGAATCACCTCAACCTTGTTGGAATAAACCTATCGACCTTGGACGACGTATAGTTTACATGCTTTTCCAGTAGGTACCATGCTATAATTTATAAAGTGTGTATGCATTTTACTGTAACTACCTTCGACCCTAGCCCATTTACCTATTTAAACACTTTGACCCTTACCCCTATGCCCCATATGCTCACCACTACACTCAGGCCCATTTACCTTCATTTTTTTCACATCCACCTTTTTAACAAACCACTCACTGATTATGTCTTACACCTCATCAGTTCCTAGGTTGAGGGGGATCACCTTCACCCACACATGGGACACTGACATCTTATTTTTTTCAGCGTCACTTACCAATACAAGCTATGCGACAAAAAGGTGTAAATGTAGACACCAAAATTTGGTCACACTCTCCTTAGCCCCTGGTTGAATAACCAACTTAAACATGTTCCTCTAACCATGGCTCCTTTCACCCCACATTAGTATAAATTCAATTAATTCAATTAAATTAATACATATTCTCACAATATTTATTATTTAATTATCCTAATTAAACTAATTTCCACCTCACCTAGACACCTCACCATAGACCTACTCATAACATGTTTCCATAACTAACTAAGACTTAGTCCCACTTACCTCAATGAGATAAGATTTAGTTTAACCCCAAAAGCACACGCCTATTATTCCTATAACCACATTCCCGCTCCTTAGAAGAGAAAATTCCATTTTGATCTACGAGAATAAAAATAAATTGGTACAAGTGATTGTCGAGATCTTACTTTTGTAGTAAACCTATGGAAGCTCACCCTAACCGACACCAGTCATCTTGAAACTGATGTCAGTTAATTAGGAACCATCGTCGGTTACCATTTATTCACTTTAGGAACCTTTTGGGAGAGGTTGGCATATTTTGGAATTGAGGAGAAGAGAAGAGAGCTGCATACAAGTAGGACCAGAGCCTTTTCGTACCTCCAAACATTCATAGCCAACACCAGGATAAATCCATAGGTATTTCCCTCACGGAAACAATCTGGGAAGCACTATCAAGGTAGAAAACATCATTCCTGTGATCAACTATCATCACCATCCACCCATTTGAACCTGCACCATAGTAAGTATACTTTTAACTAGTATCATCTATTTCTACTTAATTCTATTAAGTTCTTCTACCAATGTTATCAGTTTCTCATTGGACTCTCATTCCCCTACCATTTACCTACCTATAAACTTAACCATTTCTCCACTGACACCATTAAATCACCTATATTTGACTGTTACATATATATGAGTATACCTAATATTCCCATAAACCTCTTTACCCCTCTTTTGTCGCTTTTTAACCTCAAATCAACCTCTAGAACCAGATCCCATTAAGTTTCTTTCACCCCGACCCTACTGATGCTGGTTACCCATGATTTGATTATAGCCTACCCTATTATGATTAGATTTTCTTATTGTATTTGAATGAGATACCTAAATCAGACCAACTACAGTAGGACTTTCTTTATTTCTCACATTAAGTTTTTTTAAACAGTGGATTGACGTTCATCTAGGGAGTATCACACTTCTCAGATCTAGCACACGCTAGGAAGTCCACTGCCATATATTGTTTAACTCTCCTTGTGTGGTCTTATCTTCTATTTAAGGTAGTTCCTCCTAGCCAAACAGAAGATCTCACAGTCAGCATCATATCAAGAATTCAAAATGCGCGCATCGACCTCCAACCAACCAACACGATAGGTATTCCTCCTCAGCCCATAACTCTATCTATTTCGTTAAAAACATAAATAAAACAGTGAAACACCTAGGAAGGCTAATGCTAGCCCTTCCCAAGACTTTTTATTTCTTGAGTGTCCCAAAAGAACCTAAATCACCTGGGGGACATATTTTACTTTTCTAAATCACTTAAGGGTAAACTTGACATTCACATAAGGATCATTTGATAGATAGGATAGGACTAGTGTTGAGGAATGGCTGACCTAAGGGTGTCTTGGGAGGGTATGAATTTGAAAAAATTTCAACACTGTGGTTCGTTGTCATGCTTGAAATTGGAAATTTTCCTGTTGCACATTTGAATGGCAATAGGATACCACATAACAAAATTACACTCTAAAGGAGGTTTCTTGGAAAATTCGGTAGACCAGAGCACCCAGATTTCATACTAGGGAACCCATGGGTGACCCTATCCCTCTCCAGGTTCCCTAGTCTTGCTAGACAGTCCAGATCAATAGTGTTCTAGGATCCTATGAGATTCTTTCTTCCTCCTATTCACCTGGTCTATACTGACACGTAGTCCTACAACATCATCGAATCAACTAAGGATTTCTCAACCCTTATTACACATTAGTGTTTCACATTTCATTGCTTATATTTCTTGGGTACTATTTTAGTATATTATTACTTAATTTATTCATTCATTTTACTATTGTTGATGCAAAATCACAGTACCCCTAAATGGCCTTAGATTTGAGTGGGGCATCCGGTGTGATTGCATAACATGGGACCATCTCTCAAGATGTGGGACTTGTAAACTTGAGATGGACCTCCAGAGAAAGTTTGCTTCTTCTTCCTAAACTACTTGCCACAAGCTACTCCAGTGCAAGAAAACTATATAATCCTAGTCTAACCTTCCAAAGAGACATGGAGAGAGATATATACATAAAAATAGAGCCTACACTAAGTAGTGATACACTATAAAAGGAATTGGCTGATCACAAATCCAACTGCCTGAAACGGAGAGAGGTAAGTAATGGAGAGGATGGAAAGATGCATCAAATACGAAAGATGAATTTCACATAAAACACCACTTCAAACCATTAACATAGCTCCCAAACCTACAGTAGACACTATAAGTTTGCATAGTATACCCTATAATGATGAGAGGTGAGAAGAGATAATAAAATAAGAAAGGATGGAAAAAATGCATCACGAAACAAATTTTATTGCTCCAAAATTTCACATAGTACATCATTAGTGGGCAAGAGGCAAGAAAACACCATTATAGATCCATAAGTGGAGGCTTAAGCTCCACATTTGACCCTAGGGAAAAAAGAGAGAGGGGGGAAGTAGAGAAAAAATGGCCATCCTGTTGAAATATGCCCCTCCTTTACAATATATAGAAGAAAGAGAGAAGGAGAGAGGGAAGAATTTGAATCCTGCTTCAACCACCCCAAGATATGTATTTATTTCACCTACTCCAACCACACTAGAAGAATTAAAATTCACCTATAAGAATGATGGGTTCCCTGTAAGACCCATGCCTCCATGTGTTGTTCGTTCCTAGGAAAGAAAGGAGTCATGTCCTTCATTATGGTAGTAGGTGAGAGACTTAACAACCTTGAAATGGTGGACTAAAACATGATGCTGGTGGGTGAGAACAGGCACTGGGAGCTTTCCAAAATGTTCTTTCTAGAGTAAATCCAAGCTCCCAGTCAAAAATTATGGCCATATGAAAATTTGACTATCATACTTCATTAGTTTTAGTTGTGTAGAGGACGCTAAAAGCTTTCCAAAAAGTCCTTTCTTTAGTAAATCCGATCTTCTAGTCAAAATTTATGGTCATCTCAATATTAGGGTGTTATATTGAATTAGTTGTAGTTGTCTAGAGGACATTGAGAGCTTTCCAAAAAATCATTTCTTGAGTAAATTCGAACTCCCAGTCAAAATTTATGGCCACCTGAAGATTGGGGTGTCATATTGCATTAGTCATAGTTGAATAGAGGACAATGAGAGAATTCCAAAATGTCATTTCTTGAGAAAACATGAGCTCGCAGTCAAAGTTTATAGCCATCTAAATATTGGAGTGCCATATTGCATTAGTTATAGTTGCGTAGAGGATTATGAGAGTTTTCGAAAAATTCATTTCTTGAGTAAATTTGAGCTAACATTCAAAATTTATGGCATCTTCAGATTTGGTTGTCATACTGCATTAGTTGTAGTTGTGTAGAAGACGCCAAGAGCTTTCCAAAAAGTCCTTTCTAAAGTAAATCTAAGCTATCAGTCAAAATTTATGGCCATTTGATGATTGGGGTGCTATAATGCATTAGTTGTAGTTGTGTAGGGGATGCTGAGAGCTTCCCAAAAAGTCCTTTCTTGAGTGAATCTGAGCACCCAGTCAAAATTTATGGCCATATGAAGATTGGGGTCTCATAAAGCATGTAGTCATAGTTGTGTAGAGGATGCTGAAAGATTTCCAAAAAGTCTTTTCTTGAGTAAATTGGAGCTCCCAATCATAAGTAATGGCCATTTGAAGATCTGGGTGTCATACTACACTAGTCGTAGTTGTGTAGAGGATGCTGAGTGCTTTCCAAAAAGTCTTTTATAGAGTAATTTTGAGATCCTAGTCAAAAGTTATGGACATCTGAAGATTTGGATGCCATACTGCATTAGTCGTAGTTGTGTAGAGGACATTGATAGCTTTCCCAAAAGTCCTTTCTTGAGTAAATCCTAGCTACCACTCAAAATTAATGGCCATCTGGAGATTGGGGTGTCATTCTGCATTACTCATAGTTGTGTAGAGAATGCTGAGAGCTTTCCAAAAAGTCCTTTGTTTAGTAAATTTGAGCTCCAATACAAAAATTATGGACATATGAAGATTGTGGTGTCATAGTGCATTACTCATAATTGTGTGGAAGACAGTGAGAGCGTTTTCAAAAATTCCTTTCTTGAGTAAATCCGAGCTCCGAATCAAAATTTATGGCCATTTAAAGATTGGGTTGCCATATTGAATTAGTCGTAATTGTGTAGAGGATGTTGAGAGCTTTCTGAAAAGTCCTTTCTTAAGTAAATCCATGCTCCTAGTCACAATTTATGGCCATCTAAATATTGGGGTGTCATACTGCATTAGCCGTAGTTGTGTAGAGGACACTAAGAGGTTTCGAAAAATTCCTTTCTTGTGTAAAACCGAGCTACCAGTATAAATTTATGGCCATCTGAAGATTGGGGTGTAATAGTTAATTAGTTGTAGTTGTGTAGAGGACACTGAGAGATTTCCAAAAAGTCATTTCCTGATTAAATACTAGTTCCAAGTCAAAATTTATGGCCATCTGAAGATTTGGGTGTCATACTACGTTAGTCGTAGTTGTGTAGAGCACGTTAAGAGATTTTCAAAAAATCCTTTCCTGAGTAAATCCAAGCTCCCAGTAAAAATTTATGGCCATCTCAATATTAAGGTGGCATATTGAATATGTTGTAATTGTGTAGAGGATAGTGAGAGCTTTCCAAAAAGTCCTTTCTTGAGTAAATTCGAGCTCCCAGTCAAAAGTTATGGCCTTCTTAAGATAGCGATGTCATACTACATTAGTATTAGTTGTGTAGAGGTCATTGAAATCTTTCCAAAAAGTCCTTTCTTGAGGAAATCCAAGCTCCGTGTCAAAATGTATCGCCATCTAAATATTGAGGTGTCATACTGTGTTAGTTGTAGTTGTGTAGAGGACACTGAGAGTTTTCCAAAAAGTCCTTTTTTAGTAAATCTGAGCTCCCTGTTCAAAATTATGGCCATCTGAAGATTGGGGTGCCGTACTGGATTAGTATAAGTTGTGTAGAGCACACTGAAAGCTATTCAAAATTCCTTTGTTGAGTAAAATTGAGCTCCCAGTCATAATTTATGGCCATCTTAAGATTTAGGTGTCATACTGCATTAGACTCAGTTATGTAGAGGATGCTGAGAGATTTCCAAAAAGTTATTTCTTCAGTAAATTCGAGCTCATGGTAAAAAATTATGGCCATCTAAAGATTGGGGTGTAATAATGCATTAGTTGTAGTTGTGTAAAGGATGCTGAGAGCTTTCAAAAAAGTCCTTTCTTGAGTAAATCCAAGCTCCCAGTGAAAATTTATGGCCATCTGAAGATTGTGGTGCCATACTACATTAGTCATAGTTGTGTAGAGAACGTTGAGAGCTCTCCCAAATGTCCTTTCTTGAGTATATATAAGGTTTCATTTAAAATTTATGGCCATCTGATGATTGGGGTGTCATACTGTATTAGTCGTAATTGTGTAGAAGACACTGAGAGATTTTCGTAAAATCCTTCATAGAGTAATATCGAGATCCCAGTAAAAATTTATGGCCATTGGAAGATCTAGGTGTCATACTACATTAGTCGTAGTTGTGTAGAGGACACTTAGAGATTTCCAAAAAGTCTTTTCTTGAGAAAATCTGAGCTCCCTGTCAATAGTTATGGCCATCTGAAGATTGGGGTGCCATATTACATTAGTCATAGTTGTGAAGAGGACGTTGAGAGCTTTCCAAAATTTCCTTTCGAGAGTAAATTCGAGCTCCCAGTCAAAATTTATGGATATCTTAAGATTGGGGTGTCATAATGCATTAGTCGTAGTTATGTAGAAGATGTTGAGAGCTTTCCAAAAAGTCCTTTCTTAACGAAATATGTGCTCCGAGTCAAAAGTTATGGCCATTTGAAGATCTGATTGTCATACTACATTAGTTCTAGTTGTGTAGAGGACATTGAGAGCTTTCAAAAAAGTCCTTTCTTGAGTAAATATAAATTCCCAATCAAAATATATGGCCATCTGAAGATTGGGGTGCTATACTACATTAGTCGTAGTTGTGTAGAGGATGCTGAGAGCTTTCCAAAAAGTCCTTTCTATAGTAAATCCGATCTCCCACTCAAAATTTATGGCCATCTTAATATTAGGGTGCCATACTAAATTAGTTGTAGTTGTGTAGAGGACGCCAAGAGCTTTCCAAAAAATCCTTTCTTGAGTAAATTCGTTGTCCCATTCAAAATTTATGTCCACCTAAAAGTTGGGGTGTCATAATGCATTAGTGGTAGTTGTGTACAACACGCTAAGAACTTTCCAAAAATTCCTTTCTTCAGTAAATGTGAGCTCCTAGTCAAAATTTATAGCCATCTAAATATTGGGGTGCCATATTGCATTAGTTGTAGTTGTGAAGAGGATACTGAGAGCTTTCAAAAAATTGCTTTCTTGAGTAAATTTGAGCTCCCATTCAATTGTTATGGACATATAAAGATTAGGGTTTCATACTGCATTAGTTATAGTTGTGTAGAGGATGCTGAGAGCTTTCCAAACGTTTCTTTTTAAACTAAATTTGAGATCCCAGTCAAAATTTATGGCCATCTGACGATTGGTAACATGTGCCATACTACATTAGTTGTAGTTGTAAAGAGGACGATGAGAGCTTTCCAAAAAGTCCTTTTTTGAGTAAATTCGAGCTCTGGGTCAAAATTTATGGCCATATGAAGATCGTGGTGTCATAATGCATTCGTTGTAGTTGTGTAGAGGATGCTTACAGATCTCCAAAAGTCCTTTATTGAGTAAATCTTAGCTCCCACTCAAAATTTATGGCCATCTAAATATTGGGGTGACATACTGCATTAGTCGTAATTGTGTAGAGGATGTTTAGAGCTTTCCAAAAAGTTTTTTCTTGAGTAAATCCGAGCTCCCAGTCAAAATTTATGGCCATTTAAAGATTGGGATGTCATATTGCATTAGTCGTGGTTGTGTAGAGGACGTTGATAGCTTTCAAAAAATTTGTTTCTTGTGTAAATATGAACTACACATTAAAATTTATGTCCATCACAAGATTGGGGTGTAATAGTGCATTAGTCATAGTTATGTAGAGGATGTTGAGAGTTTCCAAAAAGTCCTTTCTTGAGTAAATTCGAGTTCCTAGTCAAAATTTATGGCCACTGAAAGATCTGAGTGTCATACTACATTAGTCGTAGTTGTGTAGAGGATACTGAGAGCTTTCATAAAAATACTTTCTTTCCTAAATCCTAGCTCCCAGAAAAAATTTATGGCCATCTGAAGATTGGGGTGCCATACTACATTAGTCGTAACTTGTGAAGAGGATGCTGAGAAATTTTTAAAAAGTCCTTTGTTTAGTACATTCTTGTTCCCAATCAAAATTTGTGGACATCTGAAGATTGGGATGTCATACTACATTAGTCATAATTGTGTAGAAGATGTTGAGATATTTTGAAAATTTCCTTCAGAGTGAATTTGAGCTCAGAGCAGAAATTTATGGCGATCTAAGGATTTGGGTGCCATATTGCATTAGTCGTAGTTATGAAGAGGACACTTAGAGCATTCCAAAATGTCCTTTCCCACTCAAAACAGAGCTCCCAGTCGAAAGTTATGGCTTCCTGAAGGTCAAGGGTTAGACGTTTAATGCATGCTTGCAATAGCAAAATGAGTCTACCCCTACAAGGTGCACGTGGCAGCCCCACACGTGTTGAATTTTCATCCCCCTCTTCTTTCTCTTCAATTTGCGTTGGATTGACGTATGGTGGCTTCCATGGGCTCCTTTGTGTTCTACCTAAGTCCCTCCTGTTGGCGGAGACACTCTACCTGACCCAAGACACGTGGAGATCTTGCGCATGTTTGGGGTATGCTTTTGGAGTCACATCTTGAAAGAGAACCAAAGAGACATGTGGCTCCTTCCATGGCTTTGCTTCATTTTTTTTGTGTTTTCTCTAAGTCCCTTTTGTTTGGCGGTGCCATATTTCTAACCTTGTACATGTGGAGGCTCAACACACATTTGGGACCTTCCTCTAGATTTTTCCTTTGAAGTTATGGTAAGCTAACACATGGAGGCTTCCGTTGTCTCTTCTTTCCTTATCCGATTCAATGGCCATCTCTTCCCCCATTTTGACTTCTAGCCACGTGGCGAGTGTGCGCTTGTTTGGGGACCTTCTCCAAATTTTAACCTTGAAGATACTGTCGACACTAAAATTTTCCTCCGTAATTTCTATTTCATTAATGTATGTATTAGGAATATGATGTTGTTAAGTATAATTAGTAGTAGCGTCTGATAGAAGATAACGGCACCATCAGTATGGTGCCGCCAATAATGTGGAGTACGGTAACAGTCAAAGTACAATAGGAATGTTGTAAAAAGTAAATATTTGTCGTAAGTGGTCCGGTAATGTTAAAATGTCAAAGTTTGGGTAATTAGAGAAGTAGGGTCTACGTGATTAGGAATTAGAAATATTATATTGGTAATAAGGACAAGGAGTGAGGTCATTTTGTGTATTTTATTTGTAAAAAGTCTAAAAATGTGGAACCCATGTAAAATGATAAGGTTTATCTTATCTTAGAAGATAAGCTTACATGTATAGATAAGAGTTAAGGTATGGAATATGATTCGTCAGAGTGGATTTCTTATCCTATCTTAGAGATAAGATGGATAAGCCTGGAAGTTCTATAAATAGAGAGGCTACCCCCCTCATTTAGCATAGAAGGAAGTAGTGAGAAATAATGTAGGAAGTGTGCAAAGGAAGCCATCAGTTTAAAGGTGTGTTGAAGAAGCCATTAAGAGGTGTAATTGTAAAGTTTCTCCCATAGTCTTGGTGAAAGGCAAGTGAAGTCAATAACACTTGAAGTACCTCATGGGTGAGATTGTAACAGTTTCATGTTAATATTATAATTCATTTTGATATTTCAGATTTGTCATCATTTTGTCTTATCATAGTCGATGGTATTCTTGTGTTATGTTGTTGTTTTGTTTCCAGATTACATCCACCAAACTAAAGGCTGTGCATTAGTAAATAATCATAGCACGAGGAGTTCCCGGTGAAGAATTATCATAGTGCCGGATTGGTGATGACATTTTGGTTCTGTTGCAGGGACCATTCCTCGTTGGTGGATTTTCTGGAGAGATATTCCCACTTAGTCAAAAATCAATTAGAGGGTAACCTTGTTTTTACTGTGCATAGTAGTTACCATGGTAAAGTCATTTTTGCCATGAATAGTAGTTACCATGGTAAAGTCATTTTTGCTGGAATAATATTTACCGCAGTAAAGTCAGTTTTTACCATGAATAGTATTTACCGCAGTAACTTCACTTTTTACCGTGAATAGTGTTTACCACAGTAAAGTCAGTTTTTACCGTAGTAAGTCAAGTTTTATCATAGTTTACCGTGGTCATTTCTATTTTACTGTAGAAAGGTGTAAAGTCACTTTCTAGTATAGTGATTCCAATTATTTGTACACATAAGTCTTTTTGATTGTACTTGTGAGTTGGTATTTCACGGTGGTTACTTTTGAAAATGGGAAAGATTCCTTTTTTTTCAGCTCAATCTAATGAAGATGCTTCTTCTTTCATTCAAGAGTTTAAGTGATC
This sequence comes from Taxus chinensis, assembly GCA_019776745.2. NCBI lineage: Eukaryota > Viridiplantae > Streptophyta > Pinopsida > Cupressales > Taxaceae > Taxus > Taxus chinensis. The sequence continues at coordinate 195,499,984 of CM034151.1, forward strand.
TTGTATTTGTAATGGCCTTATAAGAAGGGAACAATGGACTGAATTTTTTCCTACCTTTTTGGATGGTTCAGCACTTAGGTGGTTTGAAACACTAGGTGATAATGTGAAAAATTCATGGGATTTATTAACTGAAAGTTTTCTTGAAGAATTTGGTGAACAACAAAAATATGCAGATCTCATGATCGAGATCACAAAGCTATCCCAAGGAGTGAAGGAGAAGATAAGGGATTATCATGCTCGTGTTCTAGAGCTAAGGAGGAAGCTCGATGCCTAGATCCGGAAGGAAGGACTAGCGGATGGGTTGATGAATGGCATGGATAATCTCCTCTGTAAGCACTTCATTCTTGGGATGAAGCCAGAGATCAGACAACGAGTGAAGTATGACCACCCAGCTACCATTGAACAAGCAAAGGAGATTGCAAGAAGGCAAGAAGAAAGCATGGAAGAAGAGCCCAAAGAAATTGTTGCTAAAGTAGAGCCTACACTAGCAATTTTGGTCTAAAGATGAGCACAAATATTTCTCCTAGTACATCTACTGAGTATGAAGATCTGCTCAAAAAGATGGGTCAGTTAACTATTAATCTTCTTCAAGGAAAGGAATTCTATTCTCAGGGAGGAGATAGAGGTCCAAAAAGAAATATTTCTGAAGTTGTTTGTTATGGTTGTTATAAAAAGGGTCATTATAAGTATAATTTTCCAGATAGAGCTTCTACATCTGGTAAAGGAGATAATGATAAAGGAAAAGCACCTGTGGATTCTTTTGATGTAGTAGATAAGAGCAGAAACAATGAAGTAGATGTGTTTGTAACAAAAAGAAATAAAGAAAAAGATAATCAAGATGGAAATGATCTTAAGAAGATGAAAGAAGAAACTAGTAAGAAACATAGGAGAAGAAAGTTGGGTGTGTAGGATTTTTTGATTTCACAGGGGCAAGGACCATACTCCATCTTGGAAGATCTATCCAAAAGGCCTGCAAATATTACATATGGTCAACTCTTGGCTATGTCTTCTGAGAAGAGGCAGGAGTTGCGAGGTGGACTTAATGCTCGAAGAAGGAAGGAGGTTGAGGTCCCTGTTTTGGAGGCAGAGGAAGATCCCTATGCTCCACAAGTTGAGGTATTATGTAATGGTATTTCAATTCATGATTTCTTAGTTGATGGAGGTGCTGCAATTAATGTAATGATCGAGTCTGTAATGAATATGTTGGGTTTAAAAATTGATCGCCCTTCAACACTTATGTTAAGGTCATTAAATAAAGGAAAAACTAAACCAGAAGGTGTAGTTTCAAATGTGGCAATATCTGTTATGGGTGTGGTATGTGTGGTAGACTTTCAGGTGATGAAAAATGGTACTGTTGCGTACCCAATGCTGCCGGGAAGACCATGGCTAAGGAGATTTCATGCAAGAAACTACTAGAATGAAGGTTTCATGACACTTGGATGTGGTAGAGAGAGGGTGAAGATAAATGTGATCCCTCGACATCATAAGGTAGAACCTGTGGATTCAAGTGATGAAACTGATGATTGGCCATCCTCTGATTACTCTAGTACCAGTGAAGTGGACACTGAAGATGAAGAAAGTGAGGTTGATGTTTCAGTCATGGATATCCTTCCAGTCACACCAACTCATGACCCCATAAAATTATCTAAAGAAGAAGTTGATGATCGTATCCAACAAATAAAGATTGGTGATGCTGTGATGGAGAGTGAGAAGGAATTTTACCTCCAGTTCTTTCGAAGGTACATACACCTATTCACTTTTGATTACAAGGAACTCCGTCAAGTAAGTTGGGTAGAACATTCTCTTGAGCTGGTAGATGGTGCTAAGCCCATAAAGAAAATGCCATATAGAATGAATCCTAATTTTTCCAAGATTGTAATAGAAGAAATAGATAAGTTGCTTGATGCAGGATTCATATTTGCTGTGGAGAATTCAGAATGGGTTTCTCCCATTGTGATCTCAATAAAAAAGAATGGGAAGCTACGCATTTGTGTTGATTACAGGAAGCTCAATAAGGAAAAAAAGAAGGATCATTACCCTCTTCCATTTTCAGATCATATCTTGGACGCAGTAGCTGGCCAGGAGTGCTATAGTTTTGCTGATGGATATAGCGGCTACAACCAAGTTCGTATAGCAGAGAAAGATCAGCTGAAGACCACGTTCACCACTCCTTGGGGAATGTTTGCTTATAGAGTTATGCCTTTTGGGTTGTGTAATGCTTCAGCAACATTCCAGCGTTTGATGAATAGGGTGTTCGAACCTTACATTGGGACCTTCATTAGAGTATTTCTGGATGATTTTTGCATCTATGGGAGCAAGTTGGACCACCTGCACCAAATGGAGACAACATTTCAAAGGAAATAAGGCACATGAAGCTTTTGGACAACTGAAGGAAGCCCTGGTGTCTTCACCTGTTTTGAAGAATCCAGATTGGAGCAAGCCATTCATTGTGTACATTAATGCCTCAGATATAGCACTAGGAAGTACTTTGAGCCAAAAGGATGAAAATGGGAATGAACATCCAATTTACTTTGGGAGCAGAAAAATGAGCAGTGCTGAGGTAAATTATACTGTAACTGAAAAAGAGGCTCTAGCTATCATTTTTGCTGTAAAGAAGTTTAGAAATTACTTTCTAGGGCAAAAATTTCTAGTTGTAACAGATCATCAGGCTCTAAAATATATTGTAAATAAGCCTAACCCATCAGGGAGGATAGCAAGATGGATAATTTTGCTACAAGAATTTGAATTTGATATTATAGATAGGCCAGGAAAGAAGCATGTCAATGCAGATGCACTCTCTCGAGCCTATGATGGTTTAGGATCATCTTGTGATGATGATGATTTCCCCGATGCAGCCTTGTTATCCCTTGACACAATCCTTAGTGAATACATAGATATTTGGAATTATCTGAATGAATTCAAGTTTCCTGATGGTGCCAATGCAAAGACTAAGAGAAAGATTACTCAAGCCAGTCATCCATATTCTATTTTGCATGGAGTATTATTTCGAATAGGACCTGATGGACAGTACAAGAGGGAAGTTGGACATGATCAAGGGAAGGAACTGCTAGAATAATTCCACAATGATACATGTGGAGGGCACTTCTCTGGACAAATTATAGCAAGAAGGATCTTGGATGTAGGTTATCACTGGCCCACTCTTTTTAAATATTGTTATAATTATTGTAAGACATGTGATATTTGTCAAACACATGGTAACCGTAAGACTTCATCAGCTCCATTATGTCCTATTCTTCCCCTTGGTCCCTTTGAAACGTGGGGAATAGACATTGTAGGTCCAATTCCAACTACATCACGCCAAAATAAGTATATTGTAGTTGCCACAGATTATTTAACCAAGTGGGTTGAAGCTAGGCCATTGAAAATAGCTTCCATGGATGAAGTGGCAAGGTTCATGTATGAACACATTGTCACCAGATTTGGTTGCCCATTAGAAATTGTAACAGATCAAGGAATCCACTTCATTAATGAGGTGGTAGAAGCCCTAGTCAATAAGTTTTCTATTAAGCACAGGAAGGCAACAACATACAAGCCAAGCACAAATGGACAGGTGGAACGAACAAATTTTGTGTTGTGTCAAATTCTAGCAAAAGATGCAGCCTTGCAGGTACATAAATGGGATAAAAGGATTCATGCAGCATTGTGGGCATATAGGGCAACATCAAAGTCAGCAACATGATACTCCCCATTTCAGTTGGCCTATGGCATTGATCCAGTTCTTCCTATTGAGTTTGATATTCCCACTGTGAGAGTTATGAAAAATGAAAGGATGGATGAAAGTGATTCAGTAAAAGAAAGGTTGGTACATCTTCATTTGCTGGAGGAAATGAGAGAAATAGCAAAGGATACAAGCCATAAGAAGAAAATGAAGCAGAAGGAATACTTTGATCAAAATATCCGGTGGTCTCCATTTCATGTGAATGACTTGGTTCTAGTATATGATTCCAGATACAAAAAAAGAAGACAGAGAAAATTTCTTCCAAAATGGATGGGGCCCTATAAAATAGCAGCTATGCATGAAAATGGTACGTACTGACTGGAGGAATTGGATGGCACTCCCATTACAAAATGGGTCAACCATGACAAGTTGAAGATTTTCCAAGCACCAGAATAGTCTATTCCGAGGACGGAGTAGAAGCTAGGAAGGGGGAAGATGTCGACACCAAAATTTTCCTCGATAATTTCTATTTCATTAATGTATGTATTAGGAATATGATGTTGTTAAGTATAATTAGTAGTAGTGTCTGATAGAAGATAATGGTGCCATCAGTACGGTACCGCCAATAATGTGGAGTACGGTAACAGTCAAAGTACAATAGGAATGTTGTAAAAAGTAAATATTTGTCATAAGTGGTTCAGTAATGTTAAAATGTCAAAGTTTGGGTAATTAGAGAAGGAAGCCATCAGTTTAAAGGTGTGTTGAAGAAGCCATTAAGAGGTGTAATTGTAAAGTTTCTCCCATAGTCTTGGTGAAAGGCAAGTGAAGTCAATAACACTTGAAGTACCTCATGGGTGAGATTGTAACAGTTTCATGTTAATATTATAATTCATTTTGATATTTCAGATTTGTCATCATTTTGTCTTATCATAGTCGATGGTATTCTTGTGTTATGTTGTTGTTTTGTTTCCAGATTACATCCACCAAACTAAAGGCTGTGCATTAGTAAATAATCATAGCACGAAGAGTTCCCGGTGAAGAATTATCATAGTGCCGGATTGGTGATGACAATACGCTGAGCTGATGCATGGAGGATTCCTTTGGCCTATCCTGAGCTTGGACTTTTCAATGGCTGGTGTCCCTTATTAGACCCTCACTATGTGGTGGGTTGGCACTTGTTGTTGACCACCTTTTGCACTTCGACTCTTGAAGCTATGCCATTGAGGCTTCAACCGGTCCTTTTATACTTAACCGATTTGGGCCCACTACCCATTAGACTTCTATTGGACCCTAGACATGTGGAGAGTTAGTGCACATTTGGAGACCCTATTTGGACCTGACCTCTGGAGGTGCACCGTTAAGACACGTGGAGGCTTCCACTGCCCTGAGACATTTCTACTATGGAATTTGTCTCCTTTTCGAACCTGGGACACATGGAAGCTTTGTGCTCATTTAGGTATTATCCCTTGGTCTCACCTTTAAATTTGTGTTGAGTTGACACATGGTGCCTTCCTCGCATTTTTTGTTCAGCCCCGAGTCAACTCATATGCGGAAAATTTTGAAAAATTTGAGCCCTTTCTCTAATTTTCTCTTATTGAGCTCTGATCTCCTTTCACACCATTAGTGTCTTTCTTCGACCTTTCCCCCTTCATTGTTAGATTTGAAATGTCAGCTCACGTGAATGAACCGACCCTTCCAATTTTCTTCTATGCGGGCATTGTGTTTGATCAATTTTGTTTAAGGGGGGGAAATTTGGATAAAAACTACTTGTATAGCATTAGATTACACTAGAATAAACCTATTTTAGTTAATCAACATGAAGACTTGAATGACATACCTTGACATCAAGGAGGGGACATACACTTTGGCTTAGAGATATCCCCCTCCATCTAATGCTTTATATGAACTAATGCAGCTCCAATAAGCATACTAGAGTCATATGAACACCAAGAAGACCTCAAATAAGGTCTTGAAGAAGTCTCAAACCCTCTTAGACACCTTAAATAACCCTTCATCAGTTTTCCTCTAATCTAAACTCCGAATTATCCCTTTCTTTTTATCAACATATTCTTTTGGTGGAACACCATGATCTCTTCTAAGTTCTGACACTCTACCTTGAATGTTGTTATGTAATCTAAGACTTTAAAATATAACTCCTTACACACTATAACCATTAGCCCTCTAATTTTTTCTTGAGTCTCAATGGAAGTAGACCCTTATCACATTACCAACCTCATTACATATTTAACATACCATTGATTTCTTCCTCTTGTAACTATCATCTTGACTAACTAGATCATAAAAGAAAAATATAGTGACATGAAATTATGATTTGCAATTATAGAACACCACACTCTTAGAAGACACACTTATATTGTCCCTCTAAGGATGAACATCTCTAGAATAATTTCTACACTCTTTTTCCCTATGACCAAAGCCATTATAAGTAAAACAACGACCATTGAAAGATCTCCCATACCTTGAAGCATTAGCTTGTCTAATTGGCCTTGATTTTTCATTTTCCTTGAATTTTACCTTCTTCATATCCTATTAAATCTTATGTTAACCTTCCTATTTACTTGAAATCATGCTTTCTTGCTTCACTTCCTTGCCTTTACATTCCTCTTTGAATCCCAAAATAATTCTATCACCTTCTTATCTTTGTTTTCCAAGTAAATCATTTTGAATTTTCTCAAACTTCTTTAAAAACATATTATTCTTGCTAACCTCTAGTAGCTCGGCCCTTAGGAACTCTATATATTCTTCAAATTTTTAACACACAGATTCTTTTTCTTGTGAAATTGAAACAAGATACATTACCTTTTCTTCTAACAATGTGATTGACTCACTTTTCTTGTTTGACTCAACCATGTACTTATCTTTTATGTTGTGAATTTGATTTTCATATTCCTTGATCTGTAAACTCAACTTCTTGTTATGTTCAGTATCCTTTGATTTTCTTTGAATTCCTTCAATATCATCTTTTTCTTCCAATTCATCTTCATCAGAATAGTTGTGATAACTTGATATTAAATCTCCTAACAAAGAAGAGCCATCACTAGAAGACCTTTTTGCATCATTAGTCATGAAAAATACGTCATTTGTGATATGATAATTATCTAATTCAGATTCAAAATATGAAACATGATTACTAGCATCAAATAATTTACCATATTCGTTTCTATATAAACTTATTTTTTCCTTCTTCTTACAGTTAAACTTTTTAAAATTCTTCTTAATTTACCAAACAGGTAATCCTTCTTGTTGTGATTAGCTTCATGATCTTTGTCATCTTCCTTTTCAATGCCTTGAGGATACTTAGCACCTAAAATATCTACTTCACCAGAATTAAAACACTTTCATGGAAGTTTACCTCTATAGTTACCACATCCTATCTTCAACCTTCTATCCAACATAGAAAAGAGCTTTTAATATTTAATTTCAAGAGTATCATCATCATCCTTTACCTTCATGATTTTATCCTTCATTTTATATTTGAAGGAAATCTCTTTCTTGGTTGGTTTATAATCACCTATTCTCATCTCATAAGCATTAAAAGTACTATGTAAATCAACCATCTTCAAAGTAGTTATATCCTTTTCCTCTTCTATATAATATACTTCAGAGTCAAACTTAGGAGTTAATAACCTCATAACCCTTTGAACAATAACTTCTTCTTTCACATCTTGACCTGACCATTTCATACTATTGACCAAATTTTCAACTCTAAAAAAGATATGCAAGAATAGACTCATCATTATTCATCTTGATAATCTCAAACTAATTTCTAAAATCTTGAAGATTATTATTTCTTACCATTGATTCATCTTCGTAAAAAAAATTTAGTTTCTCCCATGCCTCTTTTTTTGATTTGTAGTGCATTACCTTTCCCATATCATATTCACCAAGAGCATAAATGGTGGCTTTAAAATCCTTTGAGTTATTACTACGTACTCTTTTTTTTCATCACTAGTTGGAGTAGTGGTAGGAGGAGTATATACATTCTCCATAGCTTCCCAAACATAAAAAACTATAGCCATGATATTGGTCTTCATCCTCAAGCTCCAAAAAACATCATTAACACTATTAAACAAAGGTTCCTTTCAAGTAGAGGAACCACTAATCATTTTTTTGATTGGAGGATCTCTTTTCAAGTAATCAAGCTTATTTAAAAGGAATTTTTTTGATACTATTTTTTGGAAGAAAAAGGGGTGGAGAGGGTGGGGGAATTATTCCTTAAAAAAATTGAATCATATTTCAGATTACCTATCTAAACAATAAATTCACTTATCCAACCATTAATATGTGCACAACATCAAAAACCATGAACAACATGATAAACAAAAAGACAAAATATAAATGGGAAACCCTAAAATGTAATAAAACCCAATGAAACACAATATTTTTATTGATATTTTTCAAATTTAGTGAGGCACCAACCCCAAAAGGATCACCGACCCATTGTTTAGTAGATCTAAAATCCTACATGGAGCACTAACCCCAAATATTGTGAAGAAACAACACCACAAGGAGGATAAAATCCCTCAAGAAAATCAATAATTAATTAAAACACATTATAAATAATTTATTTGATGTATTTCTTCCACAACTGATAGAGACCACTGAATCAGCTCACTCACCTTCAAACCCAAGGTATTCAATCTTTGACAATTAAATACTTTCGTCACTTCTCAAAGATTTAAACTCTTGTACACATGATTTCTGAAATTCCTTGACCTTTCAAATAATCTATCATCACTAAATTCATCTTCATAAACCTTAAAAACAACTTTACCTAGGTCACACTTCTTGCACATACACATAACTAGCTCACAAAAGAACCTAAAAATACACTTTAATAAGATCCTTCTAGATTAAAATTAAAACTCAAACATTACCCATATTTTTTTTTTGGAAAAATCATCTTAAAAAACATCTCATATAATTTTCATAATGACTACAAGTTACCTTTATGGGTCTTCCTAGCCAATATTGTTCATTCATGCACCAAAAATCCTTAAATCCCTATCATTTCAATGAGAAAAATATCGTAACTCATTTTTTTTTTAGTTATTCTAGAAACATAAACAAAAATGTATAAAATAACATATAAACATCATCCATGGTGGTAAATAACAATAACCAATCACATTATTTTGTATAATGGGACCAGTGACTAATAGCCTTACCAAACACATGTTTCTAACACCCTATCTTCACATTTTGGCTTCAAGGTAATCTAATAAGACCTCAACTATGGAATTTTACAACTCTATGGAAATGGAATAACCTTTATAATATTTCTAATTGAGTTATACCTCTTGAAAAAACCTCATATTTAAATTAAATCAATGTTTTCCTTCACCAAATCAAGATTCCCGAAAAGATGTTTCTAAAATGCACCTTCTTCATAAGGTGCAATTCGAGTTTGAAATAGCCTTCTTCTTGACCTTGTTTCACCAAAAATAACATAACATGAAATTATCATTACAAAATGAATCCAATTTTTTCTCACACCTCAATAACACCCCTTTACATCATCTCCAATCATTATCTTATCTCAAAATTGTTTCCATCTCTCCATTATATCTTATTTGTATAGCTACCACTTAGGGTTTTACACTGTAGAAGCTAGGGTTAGTTGAAAAAACCTCATAAATCATCATGAAAAGTCTCTAAATTTTCATAACATACTTGGTACATCATAATTAAACTTCTTACATGAATCCAAAATTTCATATATCTCCATAACTCAATCTCATGTATTCTAACAACCGTACCTCCTCTAAATTAACACCTAAAACATGGTCACCAACGTGTATCTGCATCATAGAAATCATGTGAGCACCTAATCCATCTGAAATCATGATATAAATCATGTAAAATTAATAGAAAATATATCATGAAGCTCCAACCTCCATGCACCATCACTAAGGCTAACTAGGTCACCTAAACAGGCTTGCTATAATAATCCATCTGTAGTGAATCCACTTGTGTAACCATGAATGCCTCTATATCATCATGTCAACATCACTATGAACATATTATGAACCTACTCCTTCATCCAATTTTTCATTAATGAGGTTTTACATCAATTAAAACACCTATATAACAACATGCCAACAATAAGATCTATCATGCAAAAGGAAATCATTTGCACAATAAGGAGATAAGAGTGTATTAGCTTGTATTTTAAGATATAGGATTATCTCAGCCTTGAAACTCTGTGAAATAGGATGGATGTGAAAAAATAGTGCTTCATTTGTAAAATTAGGACTTAAAACTCCTTTAAACATAAATATCAAAGGGGTGACAATACCATTCAGGTGCTAGTTTCTAATCAAGGAGTTAGTGACCTAGAAAATTCTCCACTTTTGATCATTTCAGTGACTAGTAAGGTCTTCTTCCTTCCTCTCTTTTTTTATTTACCTTCAATATACAGTTTTATTAGAACACATCAACTTGTAACAAAAATCCTATCTACCTGCACAAGCCTCAAGTAAACATTAGGTGAAAACATAAATGTAAATTATTGAGCCATAATGACCTCAACATTAATCCCAATGTGAATTTTCATGAACATTGCACTATATTTTAGACTCTATGTAGTTCGTGTGTGTGTGTGTGTGTGTGTGTGTGTGTGTGTGTGTGTGTGTGTGTGTGTGTGTGTGTGTGTGTGCTGTGTGTGTGTGTGTGTGTGTGTGGTGTGTGTGTGTGTGTGTGTGTGTGTGTGTGTGTGTGTGTGTGTGTGTGTGTGTGTGTTTCATAGAATAGTTTCCCTTGGAGCTAGGTTTTCCTTATGCCAATTACACTTAAATAGTTTGATACAACTACTTTTATTCCAAGATGAATGTATGAGATGGAATTTATAAATATCCTCTCCTATGAAGTTAATGATGTAGAAAAAATTCAATCCATGATTATTTTTCTATTCGTAAAATACTCTATAGGATGTAATAGCCCAAATTTTCAACCCCTTATAATTGTGACTGTGTTATGTATATATATGAATCCATTATTTATATATCATCATTTAAAACTAAAAAAAACCCAATGTGATAACAATATTTTTTATAAAAGATAACAAATAATGTGGCATTTAAAATTTTAGATAAAGAGGGAAAAGTATAAAAGCAAACAAAGCATAAAGTAGCACATGGGGGGTCATGTCCCTAATGCTCGGTATTGTCTGGTATGTTGGGATGATATAACAACAAATGTTGAGATGGGTCACACATTTTCCAATGTTCAAAAGTAAAGTCATCACTTAGGAAATGAAAATAACAAGAATATAGAAAGGATAAAAAATGTAAGAGTAAAACAAGTGATGTTAATATCTAGTTTTTTTTCTTAGGAATCATGTATACAATGACATACTTAGAGGTATGAGGTAATTAGTAAGCATGCTATTTTTTGTTTACACCTAGCCTAATAAAAAAAATTCTAAAAATAATTTAGTACAAGAAACATTATGATTGGTTAATATTTAATAAAAATTTTATTATTTATTTAATAATATCAGGCACATAAAAACAAGAAACCAAGTGAATTTTTTTAATTTTATATAAAAGTGGGCTTGCATAGTGTGGGGCATGGTGGAAGAAATTTACATGATGTTGTCACATGATATATATAGCAGTACCCTTCTCTAACAACCTTGGCAGAACTTTGGCTAAAATAATCACAATAAACTCGTAATACTCTATTCATACGAGAATTCATTACATATAAATAGGCCTAGAATTATCACTAAGATACAAAGTTATACAAAATAGAAAATTCCTAGTTTTTCTCCATCAAACTCATGATAGAGATTTGGTTGAAAAACACAATATTCCCATAAAATAACTTAAAATCTAACACATATAATTGGAGTTAGTTGTTAATATATATCATCATTATTATTATCAACCATACAGTAATTTTCTCATTTAAGTGAGAACTATAAAATTTTATAGCAATATCCCTGTTAGTGTGA